>JACFYI010000288.1:426458-439751 GCA_014898755.1 Handroanthus guayacan
TTGAAAGATATGAAGAATAAATTTACAATATATTATAAATTTCAAAATATATAGCAATATCTAGGGCGTTAATAAGTAAATTACACAAATAAAAACAATTTACTATAAAAACAAAATTTTAAAAGATATGCATATTAATTTATTTGATCAATGGCATTTTGGTCATTTTTATGTTGTATTTTAAACAAATAAATGGATACAGAAATAATTGGATGGAGATGGTGTCACTATCAAAAATTAAAGTTTCAGGAGTAAGAGTTAAAATTAGATAATAGTTCACGATGTGCAATTGTATTTCATCCTTATAATACATACATATATCTCATAACATTTTACGAGATAATCCTTTTAAGCAGCTAGTAATTTATGATTCTACCATTGAAACCTAACTATCATGGGAGCTTGGAGTTATGAATTTTTTATAACTATTATACATATTTAATTTTATAGCATCACTTAACTTGATTTCAATATTTATTCAAATCAAGTTTTTCATACAGATAATATGCATATTATAGATTTAGCATGGTAATAAATCAAAAATTAATGTGATCAAATTAAGTTTTTCGTATATATAATACATACACTATAAATCTAGCACGATAATACATCTAAAGCTAATATACATATATATATGTATAAAAGATTACACGAAATTAGAGACGGTATTTTCCGTCTCTAAACCGTATCTAAAAAATTATAATTTGAGACGGATTTGATACGGTTAGACCGTCTCAAAAATTTTATATGGACTAGAGATGGATTTTTACCGTCGCTAAATATGTACCCGACTTTGATACGGATTTTGAGACTAATTTTACCGTATCAAACGATCTGAATGTATTTTTATACGGTTTAGAGACGGATTTTCGATGGTTTTTTTTGAGACGGATTTTCCCTCTCTATTCCCTCTCTAATCCGACTCTAATTAGAGACGGAAATTTCCATCTCAAATTTCCGTAGCTAAAATTGCTTTTTCTTGTAGTGTTTTCTAATTTAATGTTTAAACCGTCTATTCCAATCGGTAAATTTTTTTAAAATATTTTTGAGGAAAACCTTAATTTGTAACTGATTTTTCGTCGATTTGAGATTTTTCTCTTAACAAAAAATATTTTACCACTTCCTAAAAATTTCTTTTATACCCGAAAATTTTCATATGCATTATCTTAATTCAAAAAATAATTTTTAGCACAACTTTTAATCCAAAAATTGAGCCCAATTTAGCCCAAATCTTAACTCATTATACAATACAATATATACTATAAATCATATACTATATAACACAAGATATGTACATATATACGTATGAATAGGTTCAGCCAATACCCTCTAATCCTTGGAGAGGATATTTCATTTTTATAATGACAATTAATTCTTATCCAAGTGCAAGAATCATCATTAGCCAATTGGCTATCCTCCATAAGGCCTTGATACGTACTCTATACAATTGTAAAAATGCCAAATGAACCCTATTTCATTTCTATAAAATTTGAGTTGAATTCAAGACCAAACCATTCCATTCTCTTCTTGCTTCTCGCTTCTCTTCTTGCTTATTACTTCACTTAAAGAAACTTTTGTTTTCCATTTCAAGAACAACTTCAACTTCAAGTTTAAGATAGATCAAGAAAGGGAAGAGCAAGGTTGGCCTCTTGGTAAGTCAAACCTTAAGCTCTATTGCAATTTATTTATATTTAGGGTTTGAAGAAATAGGTTATATAACTTATGGTTTTGGATTCTCTTAGGGAACTTGAGATAATTCTTGGAAGAATTACTTTCAATCTTTGGACTCTAGCTAAGAGGTAAGGATCATGGCTATTCTATCTCTTGATTTCCATACTATGGAATATTGTCTTGAACTTGAAACCAAACTTTGCATGAAAAATTTATGAATCTTGATTACTTGCCTTGTATAGAATTATTAGACACTTACTCCTATATTATCTATATCCTTGACACTTGATTCCTTGAATCCTTGGGTAAAGTGGTAGTTATTGGAGTTGAGATGATGGACAAATAAAAGTTCAAACACTTTGATAACCTAGGCACACAAAAATTTGTATTTTTGCAAAATTTCTTTGAAAACTTGAAAATTAAAATATTGATGATGAGGAGAATTTTTTATATTTGGCCCTTTGCTATCATAAGGAACTCAAAAAAAAGAAAAAATCAAAAAAATTGAAAAAATCATCAAGCATGTCCGAATTTGGGCGCAGCAGCGCCCGAGGCTGCGGGAGCATCTGTGCCCATTCCATGCGTAGTGGCCCCCCCTCTAGAACACTTTTAACCTTGATTTTGACCCGTTTGGCCTTTTTGTGTCTATATTTCACTTCGTTAAACTCTCCTAAATTCTTTTTTTTTTTAAACTATCCTAAATTCGAATATATAATTTATGTCTCAAAAATTCGATCCAAAATCGATTGATAATGTTCGAACCTCATTTCAACTTTGAATATTCTAATTCGAACAACTGTCGTTTCTTTTAAAACCTAATGCGTAACAAATATTAGTTTTGCCTTTGCTATTCAATTGTGTTGCTTGTTATTATTTCCTTGATTTGTTTACGCTCCCATCAACCTACTCGTTCATGCTTGCTTATGAAAGTATCACAATCGTTTGGCATGTTCTATTTCATCTATTGCCTTACCATTCCATAGCTGTAATTCTTACTAAGTCAGTGGATTTATTTAAATAAGTTACCATATGTAAGTGAATAAGCTTTGGAAGCTTGTTGGGTTGTAATTATGCATTTTTGCTTTATATTTTCTTTTGTAATAAATGATGGAGCTGTACGTTTGAGAATAAGAGTTTATGTTTGGCTTGTAATTAATAGAACTCCTAGTATGTGGCTTGTAGCCACTAGAAAAATAGTTTATGGGGAGTTTATGTAAATATAGTTTGTTTAGTTTGTAGTTGTAATAGCATGACATATGATATGTAATGAATATTGAGGCCTATGTATGAATGTGTATTGAAGCGTTTGTTTAGTTAAATCTTTTCCTTGTATGTTTGTTGCTCCGCTAGAGGTCCACTTGCTCATAGGTAATATTACCGGCCTAGGGACAACCGTTCTTGGGTCCTAGGGCATTACAGGTTATACCAGAGAGCAGGATAGGAAGCCTTGGTGTTTCTTTGCACGTCATTATATGTTTTATGGTTTCTTTTTACTAATTCCATTTGCTAATCACTAACCTAGCGTGGTTGTTGGATGTGATGTGGGTAGATGGACAAAGAGAAAGGAAAGACAGAAGAGTTTAATGATTTGACCCATAGCACTAGCAGAAGTAATATAGGATCGCTAAAAAAACAACGAATAGATTATTATGCACTTCTAGAGCATAAAGATAGAGAGATTGTGGAGAAGGATCGAGAGATTGAGACCGTGAGGCGAGATGCTACAGGTGATGATGTCGGAGTTGGAGTTACAGGTGCTGAGGTGACGGCTGGAAAAATTAAGAGAGTTGCAGGAGATGCCGGGATTAGTGGTATTGGAGTTGGAGTTGATGATGTTGGGATTGATGGTAATGGAGTTGGAGGTAGTGATGTTGGCATTGGTGAGGTTGAGAGCAAGCCAAAGAAAGATCCTAAGGAGGATCCAGAGGAGGACCCGAATTTTAGGAGTTGATGTGGAAATTGGAAATTGTAAATATATGTGTATATTAGTTGTGTGGTAGTAGCAGTATTTGTATCGTGGCTAAGTTTAGTTTTTAACTTTGATAAGTTGCTATATAAGAATAGGAAGTAGGATAGGGATTGTACAGTACAAAGTGATTACGTTATCATCTCTTTTGCTAGTATAATTGATGGTCTTGTAACCACCTTTTGTTTTAAAGTAATATGATTACTTTCTAAATTAATGAACAACGTAACTTTTGCTATATTGCTTTACCAACTTTGATAATTCATTTTGATATTGTTATGATAGTTTTGATGTTTCATAACAAAATAAGATAATGAAATGGTGCTAAGCAAGGTTGGTTGTTAATTTCAAATTTTAATGGTAGCCCGATAGAGTACATCAAATGTTGAAACCTTTAGGAAGAGAGACAGACTGAGGTGTGTGTCATTCGAAAAAGTCCCTACACCCAAAATCCTAACTTATGTGAAAAATAATTTACCTCGAGAGAAGCCTCGAGAGAAAAACGCCCCCTCTTAGAAAGGAATTGGCATTAGAAAGACTTTTTACCTTATTGCAGCAACTGGTAAATTAGGGCCAACAACAGGCTAATCAAGGACAAGATAATGAGGAAGATGCCGAGGATAAATTGTTAAGATTCAACCAACTGAGGTTCAAAGGAGAACCTGATGATCAGAAAGTTAAGTCCTGTCTCAGGGAGATTGAGAAAATCTTTCGGATACTTAACTACACGGAAGAACAACAAGTGAGGTATGCTACGTTTCTCTTGGATGAGGCAGCACACAATTGGTGACAAGTTGTGGAACAGAGGTACTTTAGAGGTGAGGTTGAGTGGACTTGGGATGGGCTCCGGATAGAATTTAAGAGAAAATACTTCCATCTAGTGGTTAGGGAAATAAGAGAGAGAGTTTATGAGTTTGATTTAGGGGATTCTTGTTAGTGGCATAATATGAGGCAAAGTATAATCGGCTGATCCAATATGCTTTGCATGTACTAGCAGATGAGAGAAAGAGGACAAAGAAGTTTGTAGAAGGATTGAAGCTAGAGCTGAGGCGAGCTTTGGCTATCTGCAACCTCTCTAGCTACGACGGAGTAGTTGAAAGGGCCATGGAGTTGGAGGTGGAGTTCAAGGAACTCCAAAAGATCGAGGACAAGAAGAAGAAGAGATGGTTGGGTAAGTTCAACCAAAATACAGAAAAAAAAGGTTTCTTCGAGAAGAAATAGAAGTTGACAACAGGAAGCCCATCGAGCATGAAGGTAAAAGAGCCAGCAACGGCCGAGAAAAAGAGCTGCAACTTTTGCGGAGGCACCTCCCACACTAAGGATCGGTATTGAAAGAAAAAGGACGGTGTATAATCTGCGAAAGTCCACCGCACTTTGCTAGAGACTGCTGCAAGAACCATAAGAATACAGGCATTGGGACACCTAGCCAGGGATAGCAAAATGCAGCTGGATGCCCACATATCAAGCCAAAAGCATATGATATGGAGGCTAAGGAAGGAGTAGATCCTATACAGGTGGTACAAGGAAACATCCTAATTCAAAATTTTTTATACAAAGCTCTGTTTGATCCGAGTGCCACGCACTCTTTTATATTTATTGTGTGTGCTAAGTGAATAGGGTTGACCTCAGAAACTGTGAAAAGTCCTTATGAGGTCCATATCCAGGTAGGAGGATGTTAGGAAACTTGCGTTAGGTATCTCAATTGCCCTATAGGCATGGATAACTAAGAGTTTATTACACATCTTATTGAACTACCAGTCCAGGACTATGATCTCATCGTAGGAATGGATTGGTTGTACCAACATCAGGCCATGGTAGACTGTTTTATCGAAACAATACAATTGGGACATGGAGTTGAGGTTGGAGTTGGTTATAACTCCAAGGACGGCAAAATAACCATCATTTCTGAAGTTAAGGCCAGAAGAATAATAAGAAAAGGTGGACAGGGATTTCCCGCATATTTGATCAATAAGCCACAAGAAACTATGAAACTAGAAGATGTGAAGGTAGTTAAAGAGTTTCCAGAATTATTCCCTGAGGATCTGGGTTCGTTATCTTCAGATATGGAGATTGAATTTGTAATCGAAATTCTTCCTAAAGTAGTGCCATTCTGGAAAACTCCTTATAAAACGCACCAACGGAGTTGAAAGAGTTGAAAGAACAACTACAAGAACTCTTAGACAAGAATTTTATAAGATCGAGCTCGTCCCTTTAGGGAGCTCCAGTTTTGTTCGTGAAGAAAAATGATGGTTCATTGAGAATGAATATCAATTACAGAGAGCTAAACAAAGTGACCATCAAGAACAAATATCTACTACCCCACATTGATCAGCTATTTGATCACTTTCAAGAATTTGTGGTATACTCGAAATTAGATTTACGATAATAGTATTATCAATTGAAAATAAGGGAAGCAGACATTCTCATGACTACATTCAATTCATGATATGGACACTTTGAGTTTGTTGTGATGCTGTTTGGATTGACGAATACCCCTGCAGCATTCATGGATCTAATGGATCGAGTTTTTCGTCCATATCTTGTTTGTTTTGTAGTAATTTTTATCGATAATATCTTGGTATACTCAAAGTCGGAAGAGGAAAACATAGAACATCTGCGGATCATTCTTCAGACTCTCAAAGAGTATCATCTGTATGCCAAATTTAGCAAATGTGAATTCTGGCTAAGTAAGATAACCTTCTTGGGACATGTAATATCCCAGAATGATCTTGAAGTTGATCCAAAAAAAGTTGAAGCAGTACTCAACTGGAAAAGACCAGAAATAGTTACTGAGATGAGAAATTTCCTGGGATTAGCTGTGTATTATGAGAAGTTCATTCAGAACTTCTCTAGGATAGCTTCACCTCTCACCCTGTTGACCCATAAAGATTGGCAATTTAAATAGAACCAGAAATGTGAAGAGAGCTTTATGGATTAAGAAGTGGTTAACTACAGTTCCAATATTCACACTACTTGATGAGTCAGAAGAATTTACGATATATATTGACACTTCTAAGGAAGGTCTGGGATGTGTGCTGCTGTAAAAAGGACAGGTGATTGCGTATACCTCGAGGAAATTTAAAATTCAGAAGCAAAACTGTCCCACTCATGATCTAGAGTTAGCAGCGATAATTTTTGCTTTGGCTAAGTGGCGCCATTACTTGTATGGGGCCAAAGTGGACATTTATACGGATTACCAAAGTTTGAAATGTATTTCTAGTAAGAAGAACTTGAGTTTGAGGCAGGGACGATGGATGAAGTTTTTAGAAGATTATGATTTCACCATCGCCTACCATTCGGGTAGAGCGAATGCTGTTACTGATGCCTTGAGTCGAAAGGAAAGGCTGGTGAATCTGAATATATATCCTGAATTGTATAGTGAAATTCTCAATGCTTAAGAAGGAGATGATTGGATACAGAAACTTAAATCCTCAATGAGCACGCAAGTGAGATCTGAATTTAGGATAAATGCAAAAAGGTTATTATGCTTCAGAGACAAGGTATGTGTTTTTGCGAGTATGTACGAGAAAATATTGACAACAGCCCGTCAAACTAAATATTCCATACATCCTGAAGAAACAAAGATGCACAGAGATTTAAAACAGAAGTTTTGGTGGGACAACATGAAAAGGGACATAAGTGACTATATACAGAAGTGCCTGAGCTGTTAACTCATGAAAGCAGAACACCAAAGACCCTCTGAAAAGTTATAGCCACTTCCAATCTTGAGCTGAAAATGGGATCAGATTACCATGGACTTCGGGGTGGGTCTACCAGTAGTAAGAGGAGATTGTGATAGTAATTGAGTTATAATTGATAGGCTTATGAAATCTGCACATTTCTTGCCTGTCAAAACCCAATACAATATGGAGAATCTCGTCGAAATCTACATAAAGGAGATAATTAGACTACATGAAATACCTCAGAGCATTGTCTCTGATAGAGATCCAAAGTTCACGGCGAGGTTGTGGAGAAGTTTGCAAGAATATTTGGGAACTAAGCTGTTGTTCAGTACAACAGCTCATCGTCAAACTGATGGACAATCAGAGAGGGTGATTCAGTTTTTGAAAGATTTGCTGAGAGCTTGTGTTCTGAACTTTCCTGAAAAATGGGATAGGCACTTATCTTTGGTAGAATTTGCCTATAACAATAATTACCAAGCCTCAATACAAATGGCACTCTATGAAGCTCTATATGGAAGCAAATGCAGATCGTCTCTGCATTAAGACTTAAATGAGGTAAGAAATACCTCAGGGGAAGGAAAAGACGAACTGAGGCCTAAAATGATATAGGAATCAATTGATAAGATTCAGATCATAAAAAAGAATATAAAAATGGCCTAAAATTGTTAAAAGAGTTATGTAGACAAGCGTCGGAAAGACCTGGAATTTGATGTTGCAGATCAAGTCTTTTTGAAGCTTGCCCCGCAGAAGGAAATTCGGAGAATGGGAAAGAGCGGAACTCCAAGACACGCAAGGCCTTTTGAAAATGTTGAACGTATTGTTCCGGTGGCGTATAGGTTGGACCTTTAGCCAAATCTTATAGGAATATATGAGGTCTTGCATGTATCCTAACTACGGAAATAAAATCTAGATTCTCCCTATGTCATTGAGCACATTGACATGCCAATTTAAAGCGATCTCACGTATATAGGACAACCCGTCCATATCTTAGATTTTCAAATTCATGAGCTTAGGAATCGTAGGATACCCCAAGTCATGGTTCTTTGGAGAAACTAGAAAGTCGAGGAGGCCACTTGAGAGCATAAGGATGAAATATGTGAGAAGTATCCCTACCTATTTGATTAAGGTGCGAATCTGGGGACCAAATTCTTTTTATGAGGGGGGAGTGTAACAACCCATTTTCTTAATTTAATATTTAAACCCTCTACTTCAATCAGTAAATGTTTTTAAAGTATTTTTGAGAAAAAAATCTAATCGGTAACTGTTTTTTCGTTGATTTGAGATTTTTATTTTAACAAATATTTTACCATTCCTGAAAATTTTTTTTTACACTTGAAAATTTTTATATGTCTTATTTTAGCCCAAGAAATAATTTTTAGCCCAACTTTTAGTCCAAAAATTGAGCCCAATTTAGCCTAAATCTTAACTCATTATACAATACAATATATACTACAACTATATACTATATAACACAAGATATATACATATATATGTATGTATAGGTTCAGCCAACACCTCTAATCCTTGGAGAGGATAATTCATTTTTATAATGAAAATTAATTCTTATCAAAGTGCAAGAATCATCATTAGCCAATTGGCTATCCTCCATGAGGTCTTGACACGTACTCTATACAATTGTAAAAATGTCAAATGAACCCTATTTCATTTCTATAAAATTTGAGTTGAATTCAAGACCATGCCATTCCATTCTCTTCTTGCTTCTCGTTTCTCTTCTTGCTTCTTGCTTCACTTAAAGAAACTTTTGTTTTCCATTTCAAGAACAACTTTGTCTTTTCAAAAATGAACTTCAAGTTTAAGATAAATCAAGAAAGAGAAGAGTAAGGTTGGCCTCTTGGTAAGCTCAAATCTCAAGCTATATTGTGATTTATGTATATATTTAGCGTTTGAAGAAATAAGGTTTATAACTTATGGTTTTGGATTCTCCTGGGGAACTTGAGATAATTTTCGAAAGAGTTGCTTTCAATCTTTGGACTCCAGCTAAGAGGTAAGGATTATGGCTATTCTCTCCCTTGATTTCCATACTATGAAATATTGTCTTGAACTTGAAACTAAAATTTGCATGAAAAATTGATGAATCTTGATTTCTTGGCATGTATGGAATTATTGGACACTTACATTTGTATTATTTTTATCATTGATACTTGACACTTGATTCATTGAATCCTTGGTAAAATGGGAGTTATTGGAGTTTAGATGATGGACAAATAAAAGTTCAAACACCTTGATAACCTAAGCATACAAAAATTGGTATTTTTGCAAAATTTCTTCCAAAACTTGAAAATTAAAAATTTTGTTGATGAGCAAAACAAACTAAGTCTAATTTTTTTATATTTGGCCCTTTGCTATCATAAGGAACTCCAAAAAAAATCAAATAAATTAAAAAAATCAAAAAATTGAAAAAATCGTCAGGCGCAGCAGCAGCCTCGGCCTTGCGGGCACATCCGCGCCTATGTTGTGAGCGGTGCCCCCTACTCCAGAACACTTTAAAGCTTGATTTTGACTCGTTTTGCCTTTTTATGTCCACATTTCACTCCGTTAATCTCTTCTAAATTTGAATACGTAAATATCCAAAATTTGATCCGAATCGATTGATAATGTTAGAACCTCATTTGAACTTTGAATATTCTAATTTGGACAAATGCCATTTCTTTTAAAACCTACTGTGTAACTGTTTAATGGGCCTCTTAAAAATTTTAGTAGGGATGCTTGGCGGCATCGGGCCGACAGTTGATCATCTGAAGGGTTTCCTACTCGTTTAGGTAGTTTTGCGAAAACCTGGGATATGTTTTCCAAGGACTAGCCTATGACATGAGGAACGTCGACAATTTTCTCACATTACATGATCGGTTCACCATTTCGAGCGGCCACTTGAGTGTCGGACCTGTGGAGGGATAAGGGTTTTGTGTATATTTGGAGTTATATAGGTGATAGATTCACCAAATATTAGTTCTGCCTTCGCTATATAGTTGTGTTGCTTGTTATTACGTTCTTGATTTGTTTTACGCTCTTGTCAAGCCACTCATGTATGCTTGCTTATGAAATTATCACAATCATTTGGCATGTTCTATTTCATCTATTGCTTTGTTACCTCTGTATCAAATTCGTTGGATTACCTTATTCCTTACCATTGCATAGATATGATTCTTTCTAAATCAGTTGACTTATTTAATTATATTACCATGTGTAGGTGAATAAGCTTTGGAAGCTTGTTGGGTTGTAATCATGCGTTTTTGCTTTATGTTTTCTTTTGTAATAAATGATAGAGGTGCACGTTTGAGAATAAGAATTTGTGTTGGGCTTGTAATTAATAGAACTTCTAGTATGTGAGCAATAGTTTATGGAGAGTTTATGTAAATATAGTTTATTTTGTTTGTAGTTGTAATAGCACGAAATGATATGCAATGAATATTGAGGCCTATGTATAAATGTATATTGAAGCGTTTGTTTAGTTGAATCTTTCCCTTATATGTTTGTTGCTTCGCTAGAGGTGCACCTGCCCATAGGTAATGTTATCGACCTAGGGATGGTCGTTCTTGGGTCCCAGGGCATTACAATGCGTGTGCCATGCATAGAATAAATTTCATAAGGGTATTTTGGTTAGAGGAATTGATTAACCATCACATTAAATCAACTGAAGAGCAAAATTGGGTTATCATCCATTTTTTCTGATGATGTCAGCATTTTCTGTTAAATAGACTAACGGTTGGACGAAAATGTAAAACGGATATTGACGGCAAGGGTCAGGTATAATTTTTGGAACCTAAGGGGGTCTAGGTATAATTACAACAAACCTTAGGGGTCCCTAAAAATTACAAGTATACTTTAATTATGGAATATCGGGACCAAGCAATAGTTGTTGAGCATTTTCAATTATTTTTAAAGTGTTGAAAATAATCTAAGTGACTTTCAATTCCTTCAATAACAACTTGAATGTGAACTTTTCTGGTTCCCTCTAAGCTCAACATTTTCACCATTTTTGAAGAAGGAAACGTGTTTCTTATCCGAAGAATTATTGCAACTTATATAAGTAAATAAGCTATCTAATAAGGATAAAATAGTTGACATATCATAAACTGCAAATAATATCTAAAAGTTAATTTATACTAATTGTATAACATACTGTTTACCTCTAATATATTTAAATGAATGGGCACAACAAGTTCCACACTTACAATATGTACCAATTAAGACTTTTTGAATATTAAAACAAAAATATGAAACATCAGCTTGCATTAATTTGTTGAATGTGGACATTTGAAGAGGCATGTTGATGAAAAGACGATGCTTGACTTTGACATATTTGTGAACAAGTGCCATGCAACGACTCAAAAATTTCTCTAATATTATTTTTAAAACTCTGAAATCCAAAATGGAAAATATTTTCTCTTCTATATCAAAATCGTTTTACTACCAAAATCCTTTCGATACAACCCTCTAAAAATTTTTCTTGCAATTGAAAATACTACATCACATTTGTTAAAATTTTTTCGCAAACAAAATTTATCATACGTGTTATTTCGGCCTAAAGATAATTATATTTTGACCCAAACTTTAGTCCAAAAGTTACCAAGCCCAATCCATATTTAAAAAATGTATATATATATATATATATAACAAGATATAAATGAAAAAAATAAGGCCAGCCACCTCCTCAAAATCTTGAAAAACTATCTAGTTTTTCTTTTTTATTTTATTTATTTATTTTTTAATTAATTAAACCAAAGACTTGGTAAAGTCCTGAAACATATGAGGAAATGCAAGACTTCTCTTGCACTCATCAATTTCCAATTTTCTCCTAATATCTTCTTCTTCCTCAAATTGTAGCTTTCTTCATCTACACAAAATTCGTAGAGACTTTATAGATTTTGAAAAAAAGAGAAAAGAGTAGTAACAGACTCTCAATCAGACAACTTTGGTAAGTTTAAGGTATTACCTTATGAGATGTTTGATATGAGGTTTAAAGTGAAAAAATATGATAAAGTGTCTAAGTGATTTTGAATGCTAATAGGTGGTTAACCTGAAAAATATTTTTGATTGAAAGCATATTTTGAGATTTGAGTTGAGTGTTGAAACCTAAACACACACACACACACACACACACACACACACACACAGAGATCATCTCTTGGGTATACCCATTGCCCCTGCAAAACTTTCAAATTCGAAAGCTTCAAAATCTACTTTTTTTTAATCAAACCGGCCCATATAATATATTGTTGGAAACCTTACCGAGTGTAGATAATTTTAGGATCAAGAATCACTAAAAAATATGGAAAAAAATATCCAAAAATATTGATGGAAAGCAACTTGTCATACTGCCGAGAATAGGGGCATTAGTAGGGGAGGAATTTTGAGTGGGTATAGATGAAGATTTGACTGTTGGATCATTGATCGAAAGCCAGTGCTAAAAAGATCATCGAGTTAAGGTATTTTTAGAGATAAAAAAACACTGTCAAATTATTAAAAACTTTGAGATAAAATGGTTGAAATAAAAATTGTCATTCTTGAAAATGTGTTAACTAAGAAATTTTAATATTAAATGATTAGGTGATTTTGCTTAGATATTTTTGGGCATCTAAAAACATATTGTGAGTTGTGATTAAAGGACAACGGTAACAATTATGGCTACCCCTCTTGATTTCATAAGCTCTTGATATGTTTTTTGAATACTTGTTTGATTAATGATCATGATCATATGTCGATATTTATAGAATTCATTGATTGAATGCCTATGAATTTGAACTCTCTTGAATTCTTGAAACCTTGATTGATATATGATCCTTGGACATATTATTAATGTGAGGACCCTATAAAACCCTTAAATTAAATCTTAAAACTCTAATGGTTAGTTAAAAATTATTTTAACATGTTTTGAGGAAATTTTAATCGGTAGTGAAATTTTTTGCCGATTTGAGATTTTCTCGCGAGTAGAAATGCCATACTATTTTGAAA
>JACFYI010000288.1:449352-465027 GCA_014898755.1 Handroanthus guayacan
CAAAATTTAAGGTTTTTATATATTTTATATAATGATCATTTTTTATTAAATATTGAATATTTTTACTTGAGTATATTATGTAGGATAACATGAATAAAAATAAATTTGGAGAGAATAAAGTTGGGAAGAAAAAAATTATGATTGAATGAAAGAATGGAATAAAAAATAAATATTAAAAAGGAAAATCTAAACAAAAATATTTTGTCATTATTTTTTATAATTATTTTATCATTGTCTTCTATAATAGGGTTATTTTGTCCATTTACTTAATGTGGACCAAAATAATTACCTAAGGTCATCATGTTTTATGTATACTAGCAATTGTGACGCACTCGATACGCGTGCCTAAATAAATTTAAAATAAATATTCATTTTAAATGATGATAAATATTTGTTGATTATTGACATTTTTTACTTGAATTTATTATGTACAATAATATGATTAAAAGATAAATTTGGAAAGTATGAATTTGAAAAAAGAAATAATTGAAGAAAAAGATGGAATGAAAAATTAAATTTAAAAAAAAAAAAATTAAACAAATATTTTGTCATTATTTTTTATAATAAGGTTATTTTTGTTCTTTTACTTAGTGCCGCATTAAAAGATAACAACTTTTGGCCCTCACATGTTATAATATATATATGTATGTATAATATGGATACAGATTATCGAAAAATATAAATTTAATATAAATAAAGATAATCAACAGAATATCTCACAAGGTTGGCCTAATTATCATGAATTTAGGGGTAAGAAGGTAAAATGCAACACCAAATTGCTTTTGTCTACCCAATCAAACATCTTCAATTGGATTATAGTATATTCTAATCTTTCTTCTCATTTTGTCTATCAAATGCAAGATGAGATTATTAATCTCACATAATTGCAAGTGGACCAATTACCATGAGATTAATTAGTCGCAATATCAAACGAGGCCTTAAGCTATAAGAGAGACATCTAAGGGTAAACAAAACTTATCAGAGTGACATCCACGATCGAGAAAACTGGTCAGAGAGACATCTCTATGTTAAAGAACATAATAAAATTATGGTAATAAATTTATCATGTAATCCCATAACAAAGTTTACATAATAATTTACTATATTATATGTAAAAAATTACATTCATTTGGTCCCTGAGCGCAAAAACACTCATTAACTCTGAGAAAAACATAAAAGCCTTTTAGCTTAAAAAATCTCAGGACATTCCATGATATTAGGACTCATAGAGACACAAAGGTAATTATCGAAGTCCCTCAAAGACTAAGTGTAGAGAACATTGTGATTTCAACTTTTTGCTCAACAAGAGAAAGCAATTGACCATTTGGATTCTACTTATCAATGATCTCAATTGATGTAAAATTTTATGGATATTGGAATTTGAATAGAAAAATAAATTCTACATATCTCACAAAAAAACAATAAAAAGATCTAGGGTAAATTGCATATATACTTCCTGTTGAATATGCACATAATTTCCTCTATAATTTTCATTGGCAATACTACATCCAATATTATTTTTTTAATGGCTAAATAGTCCTCATGACATACAGGCACTCTTACTGAAGCAAATCTCCATTTTAACCCTCTCTTTTAAACCATTAGATTATTTGCATTCAAATCAACAATGCATATACTACCAAAAAACAGGCTTCAGTGACTGCACAAGCGGTCACTAATTTCCCCAAAAAACGGTCACTAATGGCTTTAGTGACCGCGTTTGTGATCACAACGTGTGGTCAAAAAAACCCTAATCAGAAACAGAGATTAGTGACCGGGTTATTCATCTGTCACTAATTAGTGACCGCATCGGCAGTCACAAATCTGAAAAAAAAGCGGTCACAAAACATGAAGTTTACTATTTATTAATTGGTGTCATTGCGGTCACAAATTAGTGACCGACTTAGTGACCCTGTAGTGCAGTTACCAAATCAGTGACCCCAGAACTACATAATTTTATATAACATTCAGTGATGGATTTAGTGACCACAGTGACCCCGAAACTACAAATTTCAGTTCACATGCAGTGACTTGCGGTCACTAATTTTTATGACCCTGTCAAATCCCAAATTCCAAAATTTCAGAATTTATATAAAATTATATATCTAAATCAAACTTGTTTTCGCATTCATTCATAACAATCAACAATGAAAAATAATAATCAATTTCACAAAAATCGAAAATCAAAATCACAATTCAAAGTCTATTATCCATAAAACATTTCAAAAGTTAACTAAGCAAATAAGTCCAAGCACACCATGTCACAATTCAAAGTATACTATACATGAAACATTTCAAAAGTTAACTAAGCAAATAAATCTAAGCACACCATGATTTTGATACATCTAAGTGCCCTTATTACCCTCACCAGCTCTATTGTTCTTGGAAGAGGCACTTTCCATCCCACCAAATTTTGCGAGCATTGCTTCATATGTCCTCTGTATAGCTTCCTCTTTCTCTCTTATAGCTTCCTCTCTTTCTCTTATTACCTTCTCTTTTTCTCTTATAACTTCTGCTAGCATCTTTGCCTCATCTCTTGCCTCTTGAGCCTCCTTTTTTCTTTGATAAATTCCTCTTTTGCTTTAGAAAGTGCCTCTTGCAATTGCTCCGAACTAACATAGGTAGATGCAGCTGCTGTAGATACCGACTCGGAGAAAGTTCCAGAAGAAACGACATTCCAGTAGTGATAAGCTGTGAAAGAAAAGGGGGCTGTTAGAAGCAATGCATGTAAAGTGCCATTTCCTTTGTCCCCAAATTAGAATCACATGGTGTCTCTATCCCTTCCTTTTCTCTATAGTTAAGATGGTATCAACTCTGAATATTAGAAACAAAATCAAATAGCAAAGAATAATTTACTAATGATGTTTAATAATGATGATCAACACCAAAATAATTATTACGGAATAGAAAGGTACAGACTGAGGGCAAAAGCTCTTATTCCGATTCCCATTTTTTCCTACAACATCAAATTAAAAAGTTAGCTCATTAATTAATAACTCCTAGCCTCAGGCAACCACACCACTAAATAATAAATAAAAAAACTAGCGAGCAACATAATACCTGTATATCATCACAATTAAGAGGGAGTTTGTGTAATGGGACAAGGCCATTCCAACAATTGCAAGAAGAACCAAATGTAGAAATTTGAGCTACAAAGTTAGACTCTCTAGGAACAAAATGTAGAAATCTGAGCTATAAGATGTTAGTTGATGTCTTAAAAGTTTATTCTTCACTCTTGTTTCATCACTTAATAATTCAAGCGCCCTTAAAATTGATAAAGAAAACAGATTCAATTTGATATCACTTCACTAGCCATCAATAGATTTCCCAGAACGTAGCTTATCAGAATGGATTGAAAGAGAAACTAAGCAAGGACATCAATTTTCCCAGATTTCAATTTCAGATGTCCACCATAGCAATTATACTATGCCATCCAATTTATGTACCAGAGGAATCAATTTGCACTGTCCCTAGAAAGCCAACAGTAGAATTCGATACAAAAAACTAGCAACAAAGATCCCCTACACAAGTTACGTGACATTCTTGAGATACAAGTAGATGGTCTCATAGGCCTTAAAAAGTGTTATTATATAGGGATACAAGACTATATTTCATTTTTGTGCTTATTTCACTTACACTATAGAGAACTAATTTTATGAAGCTATTATATATTGAATATTATTGGATAAGAGCATACCCATCATGGTCCGGTTGTATAATGGTGTGCCTCTCACAGTTATTACGTGCATGACTCCCTTGTGTGCCACCCCTTGTTCGTGTATGTGGTGAATTTTGGCATTCACTTGATTATTCCTCATGCACTATCTCGTGATCTCGAGGCATAGACACCTCATCATCAGTTGTTGCAGAGAGTTGTGTTTGAGGAGGGATATCATGCTCATCATTAGATGCTGGAGTAGAGACTTGTGTTTCGTGAACCTCATTTGAAAGTGGGCTATGACGTGCATCTAACTGTGCTCGGCCTCGCATGCCTCTACCTCTCCCACTCAATCCTCAACCCCTAGTCGACATCCTATATGATAAAATAATAATGTAAGCAATAAGTTAAGCATCAAGAGAAAATTTTCGATAAGATAAGCAATAAGTTAAACATTAATTGATAATTTTCGATAAGATAACCAATTAGTTAGGCATCAAGAGAAAATCAATATGTAATGCAATTACATAAACAAGCAATAAATTGAATATTCCATCTTAAGTTACAATTTTAAATAATGAAATTTATTCACCTCATCCCCCTCACTATTTGAATCAATTTCTTCAAATTCTTCTTCATCTTCCTCATTATCTTCGTCTTCTGTTTCATCTTGGTCTTCATTTTCACTATCAATTTCATTTCTTGATGGAATCAAGTTAGCTCGAGTTTCCTCAGTGGGTATTTCTATTTGATTGGCATTATCATCAACTAATATATGTGATTGGCCAAAATCAACAGTCATCAAAACATCAGGTGGTGCTGCCACAACATCTTCTTGAAATGGAGCCTCCACAGTTGATTCGTTTGCTTGGCTTTCTGTTGAAATAGAGGGGACATCCATTCTGCTTCTTGCTTTTATTTTGCACATCGCATGCCAATCCCGTCTCTCCCTGCTCGTAGATGGAAAACTCGTGTAGTATACTTGTTGTGCTTGCTGAGCTAGTATAAATGGATCATTGGTGCTAAGTTTCCTCCGATGATTGATCTCAACAAGTCCAAATCGTGGATAAACTCTAACCCTTTTATTAGACACATCATACCAATGACATTTAAACAAAACAATCTTGTTTCCTTGTCCAAAATATTCTAGCTCCAACATTTCTTCTAGCAATCCATAATAATCAATCTCATCGTCACTCCACAAGCTCCCCCACACACAAACACCGTTATTCATGGTTGATTTATGCTGCCCATATTCAAGTGTGTGAAATTTGAACCCATTCACAAAATATTCGTTGTATGTTCTAACCTATTGATTAGGGCCTTGTGCTAATTGTCTAATGTTTTCTCCAACCACATGGGAACTATCCATCCTCTGTTAATGAATTTTGTAATTATACTATGTTGTTATATAATTAATGATGTTATTTGAGCTTGTGATAAGTACTTACGTAATTTTGTAACCATTGTGAAAATTTTGAATCCCGTATTCCGCATAATTCTGTGTTCATCATATGTGGATATTGCCTGGACATTTCTTCATCGAATATACTACAAGAACCCAAGGAATAATTATAAAGCTAAGCTATTAAGATTTTTATTCAATTATACAAAGGAAAACTTACGTTACCAAAGGAGTGACCTCAATGCAATTTAACAATACATATCTATGTGCTGCCACATATTCATCATCATCTTTAAACAATCAACCTTTTCTTTGAGTTCGAAGGGGTCTCCCTGGATGGCAAAAAGATTGACAAAAGCCCATTTCGATCCACCTTTCCACCATCATCATTCCTTGGTGCTTGATTCAGCCTTATTTGTATGTTAGAATCAAAGTATAATGAGCAAAACATTGTAACTTCCTCTGTAGCAACCTGAAAAATTCTATCCTACAAAATAAGATTGAGGAATTTTGATGTTGAATAAATAAGTGGTTTAATTTAAAGAATATTTTGATTTGGAATATATTTGTAGACTTTAAGTTTAAGGATTGAATCCAAACACACACAAAATAATATTATTCCAATGCCGCTATCTCAGCAATACATCCAAATTGCAAGGCTTGAAGACCTATCTTTTTCTCATCAAAACGGCCCATATTATATACTATTAGAAACCTTATCGATTGTAGATAATGTTAGAATTAAGAATTACTCAAAAATACAGAGAACAATGTTCGAAAATGGCAATGCCATGTGACCTGCCAAGGCTGCCGAGGAACAGAAGTAGTGGCGGGAAGGATGTTTGAGGTATCTTAAGCAAGGATCCGGCCGTTAGATTGTTGATCGAAACCTACCATTGGAAAGATCATCGAGTTAGGATATTTGCAGAAGCAAGAAACTTAAAAATTATGTGGATTGATACTAATTAGTGACTCCATGGATGTTAAGGTTTGTTGAGTGAGTAAAAGTGAGTTTTGTCCCACACTGAAAAATTTTTGAAGTAAGAAAGACTTGTGCACTATAAACTCCTTATCCCATATTGGAAGATTTAGGAAGTGGGAAGCCTTAGTTAGCTTATAAAAGCTTGTGCTTGGCTAGTCCATCTCACACTAAACAAAAGATAATTCTTTCTATATCTCCACTCCTTTGCTCTTTGATAAAGTTGTTGGATTATTAACTCTGACGACTAAGCATGGATCAAGGAGACACTACGTTGTAGTACTAAGTATCAGCACCATTTTATTTCTGGAAGAAAAATTGTTATACCCACACACCAATAGTGGGACAACATTTTCTTCCAAGTAGTGAGAAAATTAGTTGGAATCGTGATCATGATAAGCAAGGACTTCAAAGGAAGGAGTCGAGGATTTCTCACTCTCACCACATCAATATTTGGGTAAGTAAGAATGTTAGATTATATATATATATGTCATGTTAAGATTTGAAATCCATTGAAAGTGATTTATTGAATATATATGCATATGTGATTTGTGGTATGATAACTAGCGATGAAGTTTGAGTATGATGTGGAAATTATTGATAGGAGATCAGGAAACTAAATGAGGTTCTTGATGATGGAAAACATATGAAATTATGGGAGAATTTAGTAAGGTCTAATGTGATGGAATCTAATCAAACACACCCACACTTTTTTACTCTCGGAATTCACTGCTTCTCTGCACTAACCTCAATTTCTAAATCTTCAAAATCTACCTTAATCTCTACAATTCAGCCTATATGATATATCATTAGAAAGCTTATCGAGTGTAGATAACTATAGAATCAAGAAACATACAAAATTATAGAGGGAAACATCCAAAAATGCCTTTAAAATGCAACCTGCCAAGGCTGCGGGAATAGGTCAGTAACGAGAGATAACTTTGAACGGGAATAGACGATGATCCTACCATTGAATCGTCGATCGAGGGCCATCATCATAAAGAGCATTAAGTCAAATTAATTATAGCGGAAAAATCCTACCGTTAAAGTATTAGGAATTTCGAGATAAAATGAAAGTTGTCACATGTAAACCAAGAAATCTTGTTATTGAATGCTAGGTGCTATCACTTGGGATATTTTGGGAATCTAGGAACGTATTGTGGATCAAAATCGAAGGACCAAAGGTAAGACTCATGGATTCCTTTTCTCGCTTCTATGAACTTGATACCATCTTTAGTATCTTGTGACATTTGTATTGAGCTTTTATGTTTATATTCTTGTTCACATATTGGTATTCCAATTGCTCAATACTTGTGATCCTTGTTATGATCATGATTATCCTTGAAAATATGTTGATATGTTTGCCTATAAATCTTGGACCTTGGACTACGTTTGGATTTTTGTGACAAAAACGAAAAAAGTAGACATTATGGACTTGAACACATGATATGTGAACTTGAGTGTCATATTCCAATAATTTATAAAATGCACTTGGGAAATTATGATATACAAATGTTTATGTGTGTAAAAGAACTCCAAAAATGTGATTTTGGATAAAAAATTCAAAGGAAATCAAAAGACGAAAAATGGCATTTTCAACCGAGAATGGGTGTCTAAGCGCCCAAGTCGGCGCTTAAGCGCCAGAGACATCAATTCTTCCAGTAGCTTGGGTGCCCCAGCGCCCAGCTTCTGGGCAAAAAATTTTATTAGGTTGCTCAAGCGCTCGTTTGAGTGCCCAAGCGCCTATTTCGTTTCGAAATCCTAACGTCTTGATTTTGTTTTTCAAATATAAACCTACATATTCCTCTTTAAAACATTTATGACTTGAAAATAAGTTTTTTCCTAGGCCTGAAGTTTAAAAAAAATTCACTTATTGAGTTTATTTTACTTTATATTTTCGTTTCAATTAATATCAAATCCTTAAATGTGTTTATAAATTATTCTTTTGAAATATTTTGAGTTTCCTAATGGTTTTTAAGTCCAAAATCTAACTCCAATAATTGGCTTTCATGATTGTCCGAAATTCCCATTTTCTCGATCAAAATTATGAACTGGGCCTTCTAATGCCCAATCTAGTTTTCAAGTTTTATGTTTTAGATTTAATTTGCCAAACCAAGTCCGTAATTCGCTTCTTTAAAATGACTTACGGCTTCAAATAAATTTCCTAAGTTCACAATTCAATCGGAATCATTTGATAAATCTCTTGATCACATGAATTCTTTTCTCGATATGAATTGACGTCCAACCATGATCTGTCTTTTCTGAAATTTATGTCCTATGTGGCTATCCGTTCGAATATGTTCTATCTTTTCTGAAATTCATGCCCTAGGTGGCTATCCGTTCGAATATATTCTGTCTTTTCTGAAATTCATGCCCAATATGGCTATTCGTTCAAATATGTTCTGTCTTTTCTGAAATTTATGCCCGATGTGGCCATTCTTTCGAAAATATTCTATTGATTTGAAACTCATGCATGACGAGGCTACTATTCGGATGTGATTCGTTTGTTCTGAAAATTGCGTCCGACGGGGCAATATGATTGAATGTCCTATTTATTTTAAGCCTGAATGACTGAAAGAATGTTGGGCCTTGGGAATTTTCTCGGGTACCGAATTCGGGCAATATCGAATTGACAATCAAGACCCTGAAAAATCCCCGACTGTGGAGTAGTTCGGATGAACCCTGGAGGTAGGATTCTAAAGGGCTACTCTGAGCACATAGGTCGGCTCTGCTCTATTGAATGGTTCTTCCTCGAGTGGCCACTCGAGGAAGTAAAATGGAGGAATAAGGTTATATGAATGTTTGGGAGTGATAAGGGTGACAGACCCACCAAACTGCTTGATTCAGCCTTAAACATTTATTGACATTAATATGAAATTGTTTATAAGATATTATTTGAAACAACTATTCTGAATGTTCTGAAAGCTAGTTTGAAAACACATTCATGTTTTGTTCTCTGTATCACATTTGTTAAAATCTTACACTCTTTCAGCCTTACATGTTTGAGAACCTGAATGTGTCAATCGTTCTCAAAACCAATTTTGAAAGTTTCAATTCAATAATCATTATCACTTTCAAGGTCTATTCTTGCCACACTTTTGTACTCTTCATCCTATGCCATGAGCCTTACTGGGTCAGTGGACTCATGATTTCATTATTAATGCGTAGGAACTAAATTACAGGATGTACCTGAAGCTCTGAAACGTTACCTTAGCACTTTGGATTGACTTGGTCGTTGTAAATGTAATTTGTAAGTCTGAAACAAGTTTAAGGTTAGCTTGAATGTACCATTTCTAAGCATTAGTACATTTAGCCAAGTGGAACTTGTGTAAAACTTTAGAGATGATTGGTTTGTATTTGTGAATCATATGATGAAAGTTGGAAAAATTCGGCTTGTAAATCTTGGAATATTTTGGGATATTAAGCAATGAATGAAATTTGGATTTTCTGTTTATTGATTTTAGTTTGTTTCGATCGCGAGTAACGTTCCGAATCACGGGACGGAATGCTATCGTGACTCGGGGCGTTACATCCTCAATGATGTAAGCTTCTATAATAGAAGCTTCAACACGAGCTTAATTTTTCACCTTCTATTTGAGATGATGCAGAAATCTATGCTATATAGTTGATAATATATCACAATTCAAGTGTAAGATAAATAATTTTTTAATATATTGACTCTTTGGAAAATATAAAGATTTAGTACCTTTCAAATGGATACATCCATCAATACTATATAGGCCCACCAACCTTAGCTTCATATGCTAAGTGAATCGGAAGATGCTCCATCATATCAAAGGATGCTGGTGGGAATATTTTTTCAAGCTTACAAAGAATTTTGACAATATTTTTTTTAAGTTGTTCCATGTGTTGTACATATAAGACTGTTGAGCAAATATTTCTAAAGAAAAAACTCAACTCTGATATTGCTTCCCAAACTGGCTTAGGCAAAAGATCACGGAGAGCAATTGGAAGCAACCTTTGCATAAATACATGACAATCATGACTTTTCATTCCGTAAAACTTAGATTCCTCTTCATATACATATCGAGCTATATTTGAAGCATACCCATCGGGAAGTTTCAACTCCTTAGCCCAGTTACACAATTCTTACACTTGTTCGTCACTTAGTGTATAAGTTGCTTTCGGCTTCCAAAGTTTTCCCCTAGTGTCATGAAACAAATGAAGTTCAGGACGATTGCAATAAAGCTCTACGTCCCTCCGTGCATTTGCATTGTCCTCTGACTTTCCCTTTACATCAAGAACTGTGTTGAAGACATTGTCAAAAACATTTCTTTCTATGTGCACCATATCCAAATTATGTCGAATAAGATAGGTATACCAATAAGGTAACTCCCAAAATATGCTCTTTTTTATCCAATTATGAGTAATACCAAATCCCGGCAAGGAATTAGGATTGCCATACTTATCGTATGTTTGAGGGGGAAGCATAGACACATGTCTTCTAATTTCTTCACCTGACAACCGTAGAGGCGAAGGATCTTTTTCACATCTACCTCTCATAAAATTAAGTTGTCCTCAATATGGATGATGAAGGGGCAAAAATTATCGGTGGCAATCAAACCATGACTGCTTTCGTCCATTTTCGAGATGAAAAAATTTTGTACGATCCATGCAATATGGACATGACAATTTTCCATGAGTACTCCAATAAGAAACCTTACCATAAGCTGGAAAGTCATTAATTGTCCACAATAGAGCAGCTTTCATCATAAAATTGTGTTGCCGAAACACATCATAAGTCTCAACTCTGACGCTCCACAAATGCTTCAATTCATCAATTAGAGAACGCAAAAACACATCTAATTTTTTGCCAGGGGATTTAGGGCCTGGGATCACCATATTAAAAAATATGTAAGGTTCATCCATGCACATGCCTGGTGGAAGATTGTACACTACGATCATCACAGGCCAACAAGAATATGGATCACCACTATTGTTGAAAAGGGTGAATCCATCTATGTGCATAGTCCCAATCGAACATTACATGATTCAAATGAAAATGAAGGATGACTACGATCAAAATGTTTCCATGCTTCACTATATGCAGGGTGCGCCATGCTACCATCTTCACATAGATTATTGTGGTGCCATGTCATCTCCTTAGACGTGCAATTGCGAGAAAGTAACAATGAAGAGAGATAATAAAGGAGTAATTCTTCTTAGGGATGATCACTGTACTTATCTAGAACATCTATTTATAAGTCCCTCGTACAAAACTAAAAAGAAATATTTACATAACAATGGTGCGTATTAATTTGAAAATCTCAATCACATAAATGTGGCAAAAATCATATCTAAATCTGTTAATCATGGTATGATACCACAAAATGGAAATCCACACAAATCTTGTATTTATAATATTTTTTCTTGGATGTCAATTTCTTATGATACGCAAAAAAGGTTGCCTTTTTAGAGGGGGAAAAAAAGGACCCAATAGGATAAAATCTTAGTCAAGGAAAAAAGAGTAGAACGCATATCATACTCCCCCTCATGACATGTCATTTGATATTTTTGAGGCAGTGCATTCCAATCATTTATACCAATTTCTCAAAATTTGTAGCAGGTACATACCTTTCGGAAAATATCTGCCTAATTTTTAGTTAAACAAATTTGTTGAATATATACCACCATTCTTTTTAAGACCATGCGTGAAAAAGAATTTTGGTGAAATATGTTTGTTCTATGCATGTAATATTGTTTTGGTATAATGAGCTAGACCACACATTGCTTGAATATACTTATAAAAAACACTTCTTGAATATGTTGGGTCATCAATCTTAGCCAGACACATTCTCAACTTGCTTCATAAATGGCAATCATCTCTGCATGATTTGAAGAAGCAATAACAGTTTGCTCTATTGAACACCATGATACAGGTATAACCCCATTTGTGAATAGATAATTTGTTTGAGATCAAGTTCCATGTGGATCAAATAAATATCTTTCATCTGCATAACTAAGTTTGTTGATGGCTCAATTAAGTTTAATAAAATAAATGGATAATGAGCTTTATATCTCTTGTGGTTTGTCATGACTACCAAAATATCTCCTCATACTAGGATAATTACCAAAACATTCACTGTCATTAGTCATTAAGGGAAAATAGTGACATAAGCAAAACAGATGAGTTTTGGTCCTATCTTACCCTTTGACTTGTTAACCTGCCATTGACTAATTTTTTCATGACCAAAAATGCCTTTAGGAGGTCTAATGTAATATTTTTGATAAAGTTTGGAATTTGGCTATTATAGATAGTTCTTCAAATTTGTAATTTTTTGAAATGACTCAAATACCTTCAGTGTTCTTAACTGTGACACTTTTTAAGGCATTATCCATAGAATGGCAGAATTTCATCAGATAATAACAAGCTAACAATAGTAAATTAAAGTTATAATAACATTAGTAAAATAGAAGCCAGAGTAACATAGCAAATTGAAGCCAAAAAGGCCTTCTTCCCAATTTCATCCACAAAATAACAGTACCAAATTCGTGTGGAAACAACTTTATGTCAAGCAGATACCGTTAGTTTTACACTAGTTTTCATCAACTAAATAAATAGCCGAAAACATAAGCTGATAAAATGATAAAAAAAGACAAAAAATGCCAGACTTCCAACATAATCATCAATTTCCTATAGAACCATACTTGTTCTGTGTTTAAGCATTAACAATCAACATATATTTTAAGCTAGCCACATAAAGATTCTGAAGTTCAAATGACCACAAAAGAGTATCAAACTCATCCCAATTTCAAAATAGAGCATAATCATCCAATTCACTGTCTTGCACAACTAAAGTGACATTAGCTATAACAGATCTAAATCAAACGCTTCATTGCTAGGGGCAGCCACTCTTATCTATCATAGGCACATAGACATCATCATTTTGTTTGGGGGCAACTGAACATTCAGCTCTTTGGTAGGGAGAGCACTTTACTGTGAACTTCGTTGCCTCTTCCTTGCCCTCATTCTCCTAGGCACATTTGCATGTGTTTCATTAAACTCTTCTTACAATAAATGAAGCAAGAACCAATGTGGAATGCTAAAAATAACACAACTTAAATCAAAATGTACATGTTTACCTCCTGTCTCCTTCCTTTGTCCTTTGACTTCTTTCCTTGGTTTTCTATCTAATAAAACCCTTTTGATAGCTTTTTTTGTTGTGGCCATATTGATGGGTATAACTAACGTAGCTTATCTTTTTTGTGAATGGGGACTCGATCTTCTCCCAGCTTTCTTCTCCTATTTTTCCTTGGTCACCTAGGTTGTTCCCCTAGTAGTGGAGGTCTTCTAGTGGCTAGTTCGACCATAGGCGAATTTGGCAAAACTTTGGGTCACACATAGGTTGACATCATTTGCATATGCCTTCATGAACATATCCTTTAAGTAATACCTATTAGCACACATCTCCGACGACTCCCTCTTATAGCTTATTGCGGCACATTCATGTTTGCTTAGGATGCTGGATACATCCCATATCCAACAATCACATATATGTGGTTTCAAATCCATAGTATTTAGGGTGTCTCTCTCTAACTTGATAAATTGTGTGATTTGAAAGCAATACACGACACTCTCTTGATTAGTCTCCTTGTCAACCACTAAGTTTATCTTCTTCAAAATATTTGGCATCAATAAGTTAGACCATTTTTCTCCTTGTCAGTTCTTTTAAGTAGCCTTAACATTATCTTCGACTTGAGACCATCAAGTCTAGTGAGGATAGGCTTGAACACCAGCATATAGAAGTATTATGAGACTCTATGTAGTTGTTTGAACCAAGTTGTGCACTTCTACACCACATAGATGCATCTACTTTAGTCAACCACTTATGACAACAACATTCATTTCCTATTTTTTCTCCATCACATCCCCATGTCTAGGAAAATTGTAAAACTTGTTGCCATCCAAAAATGCTTCCTCAGCTATTTTCCTAGGAAGTGTCTTTAGAAAATATTGAAAGAGGTGCATATCACATTTGTTGTTTGCAACTTTAAGTACCATCTCACCAATGCATTTCGTAAGTCCCTCCACAAAATAATAGGAAAATATTTCATTTAGATCCTCTATCAAAAAATAACAGTTTAATAGAATATTACATATAGACCCCCTCAATCTTGACAATATAATATTTAGACCCCTTCGGAAAATAAATACTACAAGAAACATTAGTTTTAGACCCGCTATCATAAAATAACACTACAGCAAATAGTACATTTATATAGCAAACAAGTGGTACAAAAAATAGCAAAAATCAACAAGTGATTCAAGTTGTTCAAACACAGCAGACATCACAAGTTATAAATGCAGCATACAAAGACACCAATATCAAAAGAAGGGGGAATTTGCAAATTTAGTCCTTAAACTACGCCCTCTTTTGATTTCAGTTCATTTTGTTTGGGATTAGCACTTTTGATCCATTTTCCAAAAAATTTCACCTATGTAGTACATTTTGTTTTTGCAATTTTAGTCTATCAGGCCATAATTTTTTAAATTTGGCCAGAAGTTATCCTAACTAACTTTAATTAGGCTGAAAATTTGGGAATTTTTTGTCATGTGGCGATGGCTTGCCACATGCCATTTCATTAACTAATTTCACTTAATAAAGAAAATAAAAAAATAAAGATAAACTTATAAAATAAAAAAATAAAAACAAACTTATGTAAGAACTTTTACACAAATAAAACATGTTGGAAAACATTCAAAAACAATATATAAGATTCATGTAATATATTTTTACTTCCATATAAATTGATGTAATTATGAAAATAGATTACATTTTATTTATCTTTTATATAAAGTTTTATTAATTTTCATATAAATTTATCTTTTTGCAATATAAAGTTATTAATTTCCATATTGCCATTCTTGCAATATAAAATTTATTTTTATTATTTATATTTTATTCTTTAATATAAATTTATTTTTTGCAATATAAAGTTCTTATTTCCATATTTTTATGTATTTATATATTATTTGATTGAGGTCGGTTATATTGACCATAATCCAGGAGGTTTAGTAAACTAAGGTAGGGAGTTAGGCTAATTTCTTAGTAAGAAGGTCGAATGATTATGCCTCGTGGAGTAATTATGACTGAGTATTAATAGGTGTTCTGTTCATTCTCGATTGGCATGCCCCTTTACTTAGATCAAGACACGCTTCCAATAATCTAGGGTGGAGGTTGCCCTGGTCGTACGATCGTACAAATTTGGCCTAGCCTTCCCATCTGGGCCATCAGCCCTTTACATGAACCTTGCTGTCTTAGGCTGAGTATCAAATGCCTGGTTTCTGGGATTTTAGCATATAATTATAATCCGCATCATTTTATCCCCCACTTCCTCATTTAAGAACTTGCTTGAGCTAGTTGCTAAACTAGAGATTGGTTCGATAAAGGTTGTTAAAGGGGAAGTTCATTAGCTTTTCTGCCCGCTATACGTTATTGTCCCTGGAAAGTCCTACTTTCATGCTTTGATCACGCGCTCTCCCTGACGTTAGAACCTTTTCATTCATCTTTTCCAATGCTCGCGCGACACCTGGCTGAATTCGATTCGTCCACTTTCTCAATCTCATCCCTCGGTGCTTGTTTCTTCTTAACACTTTTTTTTTTTTTTTTT
>JACFYI010000288.1:466300-495136 GCA_014898755.1 Handroanthus guayacan
GTCCAGAGAAAAATAAGTGCTGGAATGTTTCAGTGTCCCCACAGCAATGGCAAGCGGAAGTCACTTCAACGCCCTTTTGTCGTAAAATGTCATCGGTAGGGATCCACTTAGATAGTACTCTCAATACAAAGATAGAAATGGTAAGAGTCAACCACTTACCCCAACATGTCGCAAGGAGGACATTTGAAGCTCTCCGTTGTCTGACCATCTCCCATGCCGATTTAAAAGAGAATTTTCCATTAGCGGACAGCTTCCATAGTTGGACCGGAGGAGTAAGGTTGTGGGTGGGAACAGCACAAACACAATAGTCGAGCCAGTAGCCAATATCATTCACTATTTAAGGGTTTCTCCAATGCAGCTAGTGCCTAATTCCATTCTCAACATCCTTGTTTTGTGATCATAATGCGTTATTATAAGATCGAACCTAGCTTTCATCATTTTTAGGCTTTGTTCAAAGTAAATACTTCTACCCAATTTGCGGATAGAGGGTTCTTTTATGTTAATACTCGATCTGGTCTAAAGTTCATGGACAAACTTCCCAAGTCCATCGGGTCATGGAAACATAAATGGTTCTACCTCGAGTGTCCTTTTAATCGCTCTTGGAACGTTCCCTAATCCTGGCATTTCGATAAACCCTCCTACTCATATTCTGATGACTCGACGTGAAATGAAAATTTTCTTGAAGACTTGCTCTTGGAACATTAGTATGACAATTCTAAGCTATTTATTGAGGAGGTGCTTAAACTAGTAAGGCTTAGCCATGTGAAGATCCCACTAACAACCACTCTTGGTAATTATCTTTTATTTTTGTTTTCTCACGATTGACTATTCACTTATGAACTTCTTATTTTTTTTAGATATAAGCATCCAAAGTTTGTTTCTCATGAACTTACTTTGTCAAAAGAAGGAGGCCGCAGTTGCTCAAGAATAAGATCCACCAGCCTTGGCCCCCGTCGATGCTAAACAAAAGACCCATGCTGTTGTGGCTTCTCTTGTTTGGGTAGTTCCCGATGCCACATCGATTTCTCCCAAGCTGTCTCCTTTTGAAAGTGATCCTGTGACTGAGGAAACCTTTCCTTTCGATGAAGGAGAACTACCATCTCGTCTCGCTGAAGTTGGCAATCCTATTCTAAGACCTCCAGCCAAATGCAAGGAATCTCCCATTGACAAATCGAAAGGTGGGAAAGAGAAGAGATCTAAAGGCAAAGAGAAAAAACTTTGCCAGTGGTAAGTCTTTCTTGTAACCTTGGACATGCCAACCAAAGTAAAAGTAATTCAATGAGTAGTGCTCCTATCCATCAGCCAAACTTCTCTGATCTGGATAGGCCCTTCACAGTGCTCGCAAAAGAAATAAATAACTAGAAGTTCATCACCAACAATCACATAATCGACCTCTTGGAGATCCAGTTAATCCTCCCAGTGCGTTGCTTAGTTCTGTAGGAGTGGATTCCTATGAATTATATAAGAAGTGCTTGACCAACGGTGATCAAATCCTACCATCCAAGGCCAATTTCTATCGCGTTGAGAAGCAGTTAACCCATAGTTTGATACAGGTCAGTATACATTCCCCTACATTTTTTCTCTTTTATCTCGACCTGTCTAACTCTTTTACCTCATACAGGCCATTGCGTTTTCCCGCCAATTAACCCTGCATTGCATGTAGTATGAAGAACAACACAATATCATTGACCAGCATGTGCAAAAGGTTTATGATGAAACTTCTAAAAGCAAGGACGAGTTGAGCACATTACGATCGCAAGTTTTCGACCTCAAAGGAGTAGTTGCTAAAAGAAAGGAACAATTATCCTACAAAGATGCCCAAATCAAGGCCCTAGAAGAGTTTAATAGCCAACTTTATTCACAACTTAATCAGCTAAAAGCTGAGCTCAATAGTGTTAAAAAGCAAAGCTTCAACAGTGGCGTAGCTTTGGGCGAAAGCTAAGGGGTAGAGAAGTTTTGACGGTCCTTTGAGTTTTCAACCATAGTTCGTGAAGCTTGCCATCAGGGTGTTCAAGATTTTATGAAGTCATCAGTGCACAACTTCGCCATCCTCCGTAAGGCAGCTGAAGAAAGTGTTAGTTACTTTTAGAAGTGCCAAACCAGATCCATCATTGGGGGAGCTTCAAGGAGGATTTGGACCTTGCTCAACTCGATCTCACCAAGATGGAGACTTTGAAGGATTATCCTTATGTAGACTTGCCCAACCTTAGCCAAGGGGAGTTTTTGTGTGCTTTAGAGGGTTAGGACCATTTGTTGATCTAATTATGAGGTGATGATTTCATTTTTGAGAGATGATACACATACACGCCGATGTTTAACTTCTAAGATGTAGACAACGATGAAGATGTACTTAGGGGACTGTTGAAAGTGACACACAGGTGTTTTATCAAACTTGTATTTTTGGGATTGTCCTTCTTTTGATTTTCGATTTAGTAATGTAATCTAGTTTAGGTTGCACGTACGATGTATTAGCATTATCTCTTTTTTTGGAATGGAAATTTGTGGTTTTATATCACCATCTTCTTTACTTGTGGTGGTGTTTTTTATTTTTTTTCCCTTATCTCTACTTTAATCAAGAAATACCGTACGACCATGAACCATCCCTAACGTACAAATCAAACTCTGATATCTACTTTAACGTAGCGATGTTCAGATTCATTTCTAATTAGATGGTTGTGATCTATGCCCATTGTCAGTATCTTTTTTTGCGGAGTATAGAATTATTAATGTGTTGTGTGGCTCTTACTAATTAAGTGGTTCACCTACCTTCCATTGAGTGCCTTTCCTATTTGAACTTTTAACTCGTGAATTCTCTCCAAACAGCTCGACCTTCAAATGGGTTCTTCTCTATTGAGTTTAGATTTTAGGGCACGATCTCTTCTCCGGAAGCTCGGACTCTTAGTAAACAAGTTCTTTCTCAAAGGCTCGATTTTTAGTAGGTGAGTTCTTTTTCAGAAACTCGTGTTTTTAGTAGAAGAGTTCTTTTTCAGAAGCTCGTGTTTTTGTCGATAAGTTCTTTTTCAGAAGCTTATGTTTTTGTCGATGAGTTTTTTTTTCAGAAGCTCGTGTTTTGTCGATAAGTTTTTTTTCGAAGCTCATGTTTGTAGTTATGTTGCGTTGCATTAGCTCGAGGCTTTTTTGTTCTTTTTTAGTAGTTGCGCTAGGTCGCGTTGGTTTTAGGTGCATCCTTTGTTTACCTTGTACAAGACTATATTGGGGCAAACCTGCAAATCTCACTTCAGACATTTCATCAATATTTCAAGTGTTTACATCATAAAAAAACAGAACAAGTGGGCCTAAAAAACTAATGTTTCCCCGAACTTCAAAAGTAGGAAATTCCAAACAAAGATTACAAAATATTATGCATAAAATTTTTTCAAGTTCTTCACATTCCAGGGTCGTGGCAAGTCTGTTCCTTGCATTATTTGTAGCCTATATGCATCATTCTTCGTCACCTTGACTACTTTGAAAAGGCCTTTCCCATTTGATCGAGCTTCCAATGTGCTTTGATACTTTCACCTTTTTCCGCATTAGGTCATCAACTTGGAATTTTCACAGCTTTACTTTCTTGTTATATGCCCTCATCATCGCATTCTTACACTTGGTGTTCCTAGCATGAGCTATGTTGTGTCGTTCTTCAACAAGGTCAAGATCTAAGCTTCTGTTCTCATTGTTATCGTGACAATCGTACTCCATCACTCTATACATGGGCATTCGATCTTGGCTTGTATCAGAGCCTCTGAACCATAAACTAAACAGAAAGGGGTATCTCCCGTTAGGACTCTCGGTGTTGTTTTGTAGGCCCATAATACTCCTAGAAGCTCATCCACCCAACTTGTTTTATCTTCGGCCAACCTTGTCTTTAAATGCTGTAGGATAGTACGATTGATTACCTCTATTTGCCCATTCACTTGCGGGTTGCCTATCGACGTGAAATTTTTTTGGATATCCATTTCTTTACACCAACCCCTAACCTTCTTCCCTTGAAATTGGGTTCCGTTATCTGACATCTAGATCCTAGGTATCCCGAACCTGCAAAAGATATTCCTCTATAAAAAATTCGTGACCTCAGACTTTGAGATTTTAGTTACAACTTCCGCTTCCACCCACTTACTGAAGTATTCAATCGCGATGATGATGAACTTTTTCTGAGTTTTAACGATGGGGAAGAGACCAAAAATATCTATACCTCACTGATCGAAAGGGCAAGTCATTTTTTATTAGCTTGAGGGCGGCTCCAGGTTCATGCGTTGTATTAGCATATAGCTGACATTCTTGGCACCTTCTAACAACAGATGTGGCATCCTTTGTCATTGTCGGCCAAAAGTACCCTTATCTTGTGATCTTTTGGACTAAAGTTCTTACGCCCGAATGATTTTCACAACTACCTTCATGTATCTCCTTATCACATACTCAGCTTCTCGGGACCTAAGCATCTTAACAGTACTCCCACAACAGATCTCTTATACAACATTCCTTCAATCATGGTGAGTCGAGTAGCCCTCTACTGGGAAAAATTATAATTTTCGTCCTGTAACTATGTCATTTTCCACTTTTGGTCCTGTAATTATTGAATTAACAAACTTAGTCCTGTAACTTAGAACAATTTTTTTTTTCGTCTTTTTTTCACCTGCGGTGAACTTTGTCCAACCAAAATCCTACGTGGCTCACTGGAAGTGTGACTGTATGCTGAGGTGTCAGCTGACGTGGACGTGCCATGTCAGATTTTGATCGGACAAAGTTCATCGCCGGTGGAAAAAAGGATGAAAAAAGAAAATTAGCGTACGTTACAGGACCAAGTTTGTTAATTCAATAATTATAGGACCAAAAGTGAAAAATGACATATTTACAGGACGAAAATTGTAATTTTCCCCCTCTACTGTGTTCTCCTCTTTTCATTAGGATCATTTGGTAGAATGGATTGCCCAAGGTACTCTTTCAACTCCGTTTTCCAATCCTTCTCTTTGTTGACCATGGTATTGACTTCTTTTTCAGAGGTCGTTGGTTACTCTATTACTGGCTTTTTCGATACTAATATCGTAACATCTTTGGTCTTTACACCTTGGATCATGTTAGCAAATTTGGATAGTCGGCCCTCTCATTCTCTGATCATGAAATCAGCGAATTTGACAGCTAAAGACTTCGCCTTGTGTAGGTATTGTATTAGCGTACTTTGTTTGGCCTCGTAATGCCTTAAGTATTGGTTAGCTACAAGCTGAGAAGCAGTGTATGCACCCAAACTTTGAATTCCCAATTCTATAGCCATTTTCAATCCCTCGACCAGTGCCTCGTACTCTGCTTCATTATTTGCAACAACGAAATTCAGTTTTAGGGTGACCTCTCTATTTCTTCTCTCTTTGGTTTGTGTATCCAAATCCTAGTTCCTCTTCTTTGGGACATCGAGGAACTATCAATGTGCAAGGTTTATCGTTTTTGTCCTCCTATGCTATCTATGATCGCATTGCACTCAGTTGGACTACTCATTTCTGCCCTAAAGTCTGCTAGGACCTATGCTTTTACAGCGTTACGAGGACAGATTTCTATTACGAACTTGCTTTGCTCAGCTGCCCACTTTACCAATTGCCCAAATGTATCAGGTTTTATCATCACATATTTCAATAGTTGGTTAGTTAGAACAATAATCTGATGTGATTGAAAGTATGGTTGCAATTTTCATGCAGTTGTAATGACCGCTAGGCCGAATTTTCCCACTTTCATATAGTTTCTTTAAGCTCATTGCAAGACTTTACTAATGTAATAAACGGGGTGATGCTTTCCATTCTCCTCTCTAATCAATACAGCACTTACTGTCTCTGTCGGTACTGCAAGGTACAAGAGTAGAGGTTTGCCCAATGTTGGTTTTGACAACAAAGGGGGTATGACCAAGGACTGCTTCAAATTCTTAAAAGCCGTTATAGATTCTTCCATCCATCGAAAAGCCTTTACTCTTTTCAGTATTTTAGCGGCCGTTTAATCGATCTGGACATGAATCGACTAAAGGATGCGATTCTTCCTGTTAACTTCTACACATTGTTGATTATCTTAGGATCGGGCATTTCCATTATCGCTTTAATCTTTTTAGCGTTAGCCTCTATACCCCTTTCTGTGACCAAGTATCCTAAGAACTTTTTCCCTTTCACTCCAAAAGTGTATTTTGTTGGGTTTAACTTTAAACCATACTTCCTTACGATCTGGAAAGTCTCCTCGAGGTACCTCACATGGTCCTCTTCCTTTGAACTCTTAACCAACATGTCATCCTCATAGACCTCCATTGTTCAGCCAATCTGCTCTTGAACATCCTATTCACCAAAATGGCATGACCATATAATAATATATACCACCCTCGTCACAAAGGTGATTTTATCGCAATCGTCTAGAGCCATGAAAATTTGATGATATCCTTGACAAGCGTCCATCATACTCAGCATAGCGCACCCCACCATGAAATCCATAAGAGGATCTATTCGTGGTAAGGAATATAGATCTTTGGGGTAAGCTTTATTAAGATCGGTGAAATCCATTCATATCTTCCATTTTCCCACTAATTTTGAAAGAACGATGATGTTTGATAACCATTCGATCCACTAGATTTCAATTATATATCCGGCTTTTAAGAGTTTTCCTAACTCCTTCTCAATTATCCGATTTCTTTCCGCTTCAAAGCACCTTTTCCTCTGCTTTACTAGTTTAATGGTCGGTTCAACATTGAGCCGATGTATAATTATGCTCGGGTCAATTCCCTTAAAGTCACTAGCCGATCATGCAAAGACATCAGAATTCTTTCTCAAAAATTCTGTAGTTAATGCTTTGATCCTTGGGCTCATTTGAGCGTCGATGAGTGTTGTCCTCTTAGGTTGCCCCGGGAATGGCTCGATGATCTTGTATTTAGTTGTCTTGACTCTGGTATCTTCCTCCTTTCTCTTACTCCTTTCCTCCATGTCCATACAATGGTCAACCAATTGTGTGACAGGCATCCATTTCTCTACTCTTTGGGGGGGGCAACACCAGTGTGTAAGGATACGTTGTAACATTCTTGTGCCGTTCTTTGATCGTATCTCAGCTTTCTTACTCCATCTTTCGTTAGGAACTTTATTTTTAGATATTAGGTGGAAACAATAGCTTTAAACTTATTAAGACCCGACCTCTCCAAAATTACATTATAACGCAAATGGCGACTCTACGACTAAGTATTTACCATCACTATTTCTCTTTTTAGCTTTGTACTTATGGATAGCGGTAAATCTAATGTGCCGATTAGCAATACCTCTGCTCCTTGAATTCGACTAATAGGGTATTCACAAACTAGACAACCGTTAGGTCTAGGGCCATTTTTCTCAATGTACCTAAGAATATGATGTCTGCCAAGCTTCCATTGTCTATCAATACTTTCTAAATAGAATAATTTGCGATGGCTATTGTCACGAAGATTGAGTCATCTGATGGGACTCGTCCCTTCCAAATCTCGATCGTCAAAAGTTATAGCTGGTTTTTGCTATCCAATACTGTAAAAGTTATGCAGTCCTCCACTCTTTTTGTGGGCATATCTCTTTCTAGCATTCCTGGATTCCCTTCCTGTTGGTCCTGCAGTAATTACATTAATGATGCTCCAGCAATTACATTAATGATACCTTTCACAGGCATATTCTCCTCTCTCTTTTGATTGACTGCCCTGGGTTGCCATTCTGGTCTATTATTACCGTATCTTAAGGGGCTAGGTGACCTGCTTCGCGTTCGATGAAATAGCCGAGCTTTCAGGTTACGATGATCATCCCATCCCCTCTAGTCTAACTCATTATCCACTAATTCTTTCAAATACTTTTGCTGGATTAGCCATTCAATTTTGTCTTTCAACTGATAACATTCCTCAGTGCCATGACGTATGTTCTGTAAAAAGCACAATATTTATCTGAACTTTTCTTCTTAGGGGTCTATTATTTTTCTAGCTACTGGATTTTGTTCGATGCCGTGATGGCTAGCACAACTTTAGTTCTTGGCATTTTCAATGGCGTGTACTGGTAAAATCAGGGATAGGGTAGCAGCCTTCTACAATCATTTTCAGATCGTTGTCCCCGATTCTCAGGATGATGGCCTTCATCTCCTACTTCTCTTCTTCCCACCCATTGTGATGCTTCTTTATCTTTGGCCAGATTTATCTCCTCTTTCCTCACATGCTTCTGGCAAAATTCCAACAACTGTTCCATATCCGATGGGGGATTGATGGCAAAGTTCGAACAACTATTCCTTTCTTTAGCCTGCTCCCCAGCACACTAGTAAGTATTTCAACGTCCAAGCCTTGCACCGCCACCCTCTCCTCATTGAAGCGATTTATGAAAGCCCTCAAGGTTTCATTTTTCCCTTATCTTATATGAAGCAGCTGACTTTTCTCCCTTCTTCCTATACTCAAAATGGTAAAGGAATTTTCTGATTAATTGGTTATACGTTACAATAATCCCAGGAGGGTAAAAAAAAAAACTATTCTCGCGCCTTTCCTTTTAATGTCAACACAAAAGCATGGCATTCATGGCTTTCAATAATCCATATATTAGCGTGATCAACTCGAAGGTTGCGACATGCTCCTGCGGGTTGTCTATCCCTTCGTAAGTTGGTAAGTCTAGGATTTGGAACCCTATTGGCATGGTAGCTGCTAAGATTTCTGGTGCAATGGGTGTTCTTTTCTTGACGATCTCCATTCTCGTACTTGCTTTTTCTGCAGGATCTAATTTTTCTCTTAGCAATAGATCGCTATTTGCGACCTCTTCCTTTATCTGAGAGTATCTCTCCCGCTCGCCCGATCATCTATTTTCACATGGTCTTTTAGGAGTTTGACTCTCTACGTCGTCTTTCGGCACTCTCATCGAAGCTTTCCCTTTACTTTTCCTGGATTTTTTGACTAGACATGTGGCTTCTTCTCTAAAGATTTCTCTCGACCACAAGGGAAAGAAAGGTCGCTCCGCTCTTGGGGCTCTTGGGGGGTTTGCTTACTCTTTGCTTATTCCTAGGAATGCCATTATCACTGATCGTATTGTATCTCGCAACAAAGTGGGTGTGGCTTGAATAATGGGTTCTATGATGGTTGGCATTGCTCGCATTGTTGGTGCCCTTGGTTTCGTGGATTTTGCTATTAGGTCAGGTCGTTCCATACCTTAATGTATGTGAGTGGAAAAATTTTCCCACAAATGGTGCCAATTGATCAAGATCGGTTATACGACCTTGATCCACGAGGTTTGGTACACTAAGGTAAGGACTTAGGTTAATTTCTTTGTAAGAAGGTCGAATAATTCTGTCCCCTGGAGTAATTATGACTGAGTAATTATAGGTATTCAGTTCATTCTCGATTGACGTGTCCCTTTACTCAGATCAAGACACGTGTCCAACAATCCAGAGTGGAGATTGCCCTAGTCATACGGTTGTACGAATTTGACTTGGCCTTCCCGTCTGGGTCATCAACCCTTAATATGAACCTTGCTATCTTGGGCCTAATATTGGGCTGAGTATCAAATGCTTGGTTTCTGGACTTTTAGCATATAATTATAACCCTCATCAATATTAATCTTTTATTTTCTTAATTAAGTGCAATTAATGAGGTGACAACTTTGTCACATGGCAAAAAAAACCCCAAAGTTTCATCCCAACTAAAACTAGCTAGGACAAGGTTGGGCTTAATTCAAAAAATTAGGGCCTAATGGACTAAAATTGCAAACAAAAATACTAAATATGCAACATTTTACACGAAAATAGAGTGAACGTGCTAACTCCTAAACAAAATGGATCCAAATTAAAATAGACCATAGTTAGGAGACTAAATTTGCAATTTTCCCTCAAAAGAAGATAAGGGACAGCATGAAGACAAAATTCACCTTTTGTTTATAAGAGATGAAGGTCCAGGGTTTGTCACTTGAAAATCCACCCAACATGTCACTGAGATAGAATAAAAAGAACATCCACCTATCCTTGTATATGGACACCCGCACTCCGTAAGCAACTAGAGAAGATTGCATTGTCTCTATCCAAGGACATTGTAGCTAGAAACATACCTCCAAATGGGCCCTTAAGGTAGCACCCATCAAATCCGAAAGGTGGGGGAGCAACTATTTTGAAATACTTGTCATTTCTTAAGGACAACTCTTTGTCTATGTTCAGTTTGGGGTTAGAATCTATCTCATCACCCTCTAAATTATCTCAATGACTATCATCTTTATGTCATGATCTATCAGTGGGGCAATACTCGTTAGATGAGTAATTACTCATCCCATCTTCCATTTCCCCAGCACCATCCATAGCAAGACTTGCACCTTCATCTCTATCAGGTAATGTCTAATTATGTTTCTCTGATCCTTCATTGTTAGGTTTATCATCAACATTTTCAATCTCAACATTTCTTTTTACTTCTACATCAACATCAAATACAACCTCATAATGAAGCTTAGGAAAATGGGGTGCTTCCTCTTAATAGCCTCATAAATGGGTTTAAGAACAACATAGGGTGCTTTCCCATTGATAGCCTCATAGGTAGAGTCCCACTTGCTTCGTTTTTAGGTTCATTGTAGCTCCATTTTCTAATTGATTTTTAGCATCAAGTGCAGGCTAGGTGCTTCGTTATCAACTTTATTTACTTGATCATTTAGAGCCTCAAACACTTCATTTTCTATTTGATCTTATCGATAAGTTACAACCTTAGTTGCCTCCACTTTATTTGAACTTCATTCTTTCGTTCAAGTACAATTTTAAGTGCTTTCATTTAAGCTTCTTGTACATTAGGTTGCTATTCAACATGTTCAAAAACTATTGCATAAGGCTGGTCATAAACTGCATTACCCTCGCCAACCTCAGTACTCTGATCACTATGCCTTTCTCCTTCAAACACAAACCCTTGTTCTTAACTTAAATGAGTATCATAACCAACAATAAAATTGAACTCTATGGCTAATTGTGGAGTTGTATCAAGATCAATCCACTCTTGTGCTTCCTTATGATGAGTTCAACTTAAACATCTCAATAACATCGCTATCATTTTGTACTTAGATCTTACCCCTTGGTCCCTTATAATTGATACTGATATTAAATATACCTGGCACAGGAGTAATCCATCTGCACTTGCCAATATCATCTAAAAGACATTTTCGTGAGTCAATATTTAAAAGAACATCTTATTCATCAAACATGTGCAACACCATGTCATAGCAAGAGCCTGCTAGCAAAATCAATTTTTTACAATACATAAGTCAACCAAATACAATAAACAAACAAATGAACTAAACATATTATTTTAATCAATTAAACATAATAAAGAGAAATCCTAGTTTTGCAAATGCATGAATAAATGGAAAAGATAGAGCTCAACACATAATATTACGCATTATTCACTAGCAAAAATTCTTAAGACATCAAAATGCAGTTTATTTGACAAAAAAATAGATAAATAGTCAAAAAGTCCTATTTTTGGCTAAAAAATAAAGAATACAAAAATAGCTAAAAATAGAAATATACACATTATCTTAACAGTACTAGTAACATAGTTGGAGATAATAAAAAACCTATATCAAAAACCCCGAAATTGAACCAAAAAATATATTAAAAAAAAAGTGAAGAAACGAAAGATATGCTAAACCCATTCTCAGATATAACAAAAAATAACAAAAAAAAAAAGAGGCAATGTGAAAACATTATACGTGGAAGCCCACAAAAGTGAACATACCTACAATACCCCATTAAAAAACTCGCTAAGAGTCGCAAGATATTGATAGACCTAAGCATGATCAAGCATTCTTCAGTGTTGAAGTGAAAAATAGTGGGCGCCTAAGCATGATCGAGCATTCTTCAGTGTAGAAGTAAAAAATGGTGGGCCCTTTGGGCTTTTTCTTTGGATAGAGATAACAGTAGAATGGATGCATAAGTTGAGAGAGAGAATCGGGTGATGTCTTGAGGAAGAAGACATTTTCATTTTTCTGTTATTTATTTCATCTTAAATAGAAGGGCAATGTTGCCATTTTACAAGGTTAGCTAGTTTTTCAATTACTTTGACTAATGGTAGGGGGTGTTTTGATAATTATACAAATATTGAGGGATGTTTTGGTAACTATGCCAGATCTCAGGAGGAGTAGAGATAATTATCCGTAAAATAAACCCATATCAATAGTTTCTTGAACATGTTGAAATATATGCTTAACTGCACTCCAATGTCTTTAAAGTAGCAAGATGACTAAAATCAAAGCATCGTTTGTGCATCTAAAATTCAAAAACTTTCTATTCAAATGAAAACACATATGAACCATTAATGTGGTAAATAATTTGGTAATCTTAGGATCTTCATCATGGTAATTGAAATAGATCTACGAAGATATTACCTCAAGCTTCCTAGTTGGTGAAGATGTAGCAAGTAGTTTTCAAAAACTACCCTTGCAATCTTCTAATAATCCAATCCAAGGATCAAATCCTTCAAAGGAAACTTCAAGTCTTTTAGATCTTCGAAGATCTTCTCAGTCTTAAAAGAATGCTTCAAATATTCAAAGTATTTTTTCGATGCCAAACTCCAAAGATGAAGGATGTCCACCAAAGTAATCCAATTGTCCTCCCTCTACAGTGTCGACCCCAAGAGAGAAACCTCGCTCGATTGAAAACTTTAAGTTAGAACTAGGTTAACAATCGAAAGAGAGAAAAATAGTACAAGGAAAAAGAAATTATAGAGAGAACTTAGGAGCTCTTATATTTCAATATGAGTGAAATCAAAGCAAGATTTTTGCAACAGAACTCAAAATTTTTTCATCCAAATGAAAACACATATGAACCATTCATATAATAAAGATTAGGTCATCTTAGGATCTTCATCATGCTAATTAAAATAGATCTAAAGAAAATCTTACCTCAAGCTTCCAGTTGATGAAGATGTAGCCACGCAGTTTCCAAAAACTGCATTTGCACTCTTCTAGTAAAACATTCTAAAGATCTAATCCTTCTAAGAAGACTCAAAATCTCTAGATCTTCAAAGATCTTTCAAGTCTTAAAAAAACTTCAAATCTTCAAAGTTTTTTTTCAAAACCAAACTCTAAAGATGAAGGATGTTCATATAAGAAGTCCAAATATCTTCCCTATAATAGTATCCATACCAAGAGAAGAACCTCACTAGATTAAAAGCCTTAAGTTAGAATTAAGCTAATAATCTAAAGAGAAAACAAGAGAGCAAGGAATAAAAGATTAGGGACAGAATTTAAAAGCTCTTATGTTCCAAAATATGAGTGGCATAAATGTGAGCTTGTCGAACACAACTCTATTTATAGAGGAAATTTTTTGCTCCAAAAATATCTACACCTATTACATAAGTGTATATATAGACTGACTTCTCTAGTTAAGTAGTTACCTATAGATACACCCATATTTATAGTTGTAGACTTTTCATCCCATGGAAAACCTCTCTTCCTTTCTTATAGGTCCAAGTGGGATGGTTTAATATGGACCATCACACTATGTCATCCGTCTTAATTAGCCTTGATAGGTTTGCTAATTGGGCGTGATTAAGATCTAATTTTATTCCCAAAAAGACCCATCAATTTACTTTTTCTTCCAATTGGCCCGATTAAATAATTTCATTATTTAATTGGATGAATTTAACTACTTATTTAAATATATATTACCTATTTAATGTAATTGAATTAATTGCAAGGCACATTATTATTTAATCAATCTCTATCAGTTAAATCTCTATCCATCTTTGCATGATTCCAATCAAAGGCTTCTAGCATTAGGGTTTTAGTTAGCAGGGTTGCTACATTCTTTACGAGGCATTGTTTTCCACTCTTATGTCTTCCCTTTATCAATGATCTCACGTATCAATTGTGACACCTTAATATGTGTTTGAACCTTTGATGAGATCTTAGTTCAAATGACAACAAGCTTTGCAATGCAAGGCACTACATCCAGCTCTTGGATGAAGTTTGTCATCCAAACACCCTAATTTGCTGCATCCTGTATTGTTATGCACTTTGCCTCTATGGTAGAATCGGCAGTAGTCACCTACTTAGCACTTTTCCAATTGACCATGCTACCCTTGAAGCAAAACACAAATCCAAACACGGATTTAAAGTCATCTAAATTGGAAACTAGAATGCGATAATCCTTCGAGTTTCAATTCTCCTCTGTCATAAACTAGTAGTAACTCCTCAGTCATTTTTCAATACTTAAGAATCGTTTTTACAACCTTCCAGTGATCCTCACCTAGATTGGTTGCAACTCGTAACACTTAGAGCAAATGCTACAACTAGGCTCGTGCATAACACTATGTACATTGTGCTTCCTATAATAGATGCAGAAGGTCTGTGTGTGTGACATCTTCAACTCTTTCTTTCGTCCATAGGGTTATAAATTTAGAGAGATGAATACCACATATTGCTAGAAGATATCCTCTCTTGGAATCTTCTATATGAAAATTTTTCAATATCTTGTCTATGTACAACGATTGGGAGAGACCCAGCATTCTCGTACATCTATCTCTATAGATTTATATCTGCAATATGAAGGATGTATCTCAATCTTTCAGAGAGAATTGAGTAAAAACCAAGTTTTAGTATACTCTAACACTTCTCTTCCATTCCCAAATGAGAACGATGTCATGGACATAAAGCATCAAGAACTAGGCTGAACTTTCGGTGACCTTCTTATGCTTACATAGTTCATACACGTCTTTTACGAAACCAAACCATTTGACCTTCTCATCAAATGTATTTAATAGAGTAATGGCTAATAAGCTCACTAATTTAGCTAAATAAACTACTCTTGTAAAGATAATTCTTATTCAATTGATATATTTGTTTTTGGTCATCATCATCTTATGCATTATATTGGCTATAAGGCATGGTGTGTATCAATGGTTGGCCCATCCTGAGTATGTCTCTAAAGTCATGATTTTGAAAATATTCTAAGTCATAAAATTTTTTAGATTAGGGCATAAAAAATTTACAAAGACTTGTATTAATGATGCCGCTCCAAATAGTTGGAGGATGCCCCATTTTATGGGCAATCAGTATAGTGACGTTAAAAAATGAGTTCAATGAAAGCTCCAAATAGAGAAATCCAAAAGATAGCTTAGTGGCTTGTCGGTAATGAATATTCCCTGACTTGCTATAGTACATATAATTAATCCTTTAACTTGAGATTTCATAATAACCTTGTGCATCGGCATTTGTATTATTAAGGCATGTGCTGATCTTTTAGTGGGTTGCCAAGGTATATATCTTGGATATAAGTTTCGGTAGATAGAGGTTGGTAAGAAACAATAAAGGATCCATTGCTCACCTTGATGAATGAGACTATCTTTTATATTCTATATGATGATTGGTTCCCATAAAACTCCTTGCGCAAATTAATCATGGGATTAGTGGGGATATGTAAGAGAGATGAGAGAAGTCAGAATTCAATTTCTACACAAAATAGAATTAGGATCATGGAATTTCTCTCTGTAGAACTCCCTTTCTCTCTTCTCTCTACAACAAAATTATTTTCTCTCTCTAAATTGAATTCACTCTCCCTATTTTATATATTCTCTCTACATGTGCTTAAGAAGAGATTTTGAAGTAATAATTAGAAATCAACTCCTATTAGTATTTGGGTTGTGAAAATTCTAAATATTTCTCATAATTATCGTGCAATCAAAGTCAGGGAATTCAAGTCAACTACGATCCAAGATAGGTAAATCTTTATATTTAAATTCGAAAGACCATTAACTGATTATGTTGATGATTTATGTTATTTCCTTCATTAGTACCAAGTTTTTAAGTAGTGTCTGACAAGCCAATGGATTTACCTCATAAATTACTACAGAAAATGACATTTTTAACTCTGTAACTATGTCATTTCTCACTTTTGGTTTTATATATATGAACTCAACAATTTTAGTCCTGTAATTAGTAATAATTTTCAATTTATACCTATTTTTAGTAATTTTAGTCCTACTCACAGGGCTAAAATTGCAAAATTATTACTATTCACAAGACCAAATTTGTAAAATTATTACTACTTACTGGACTAAAATTATTAAAAATAAGTATAAATTGCAAATTATTGCAAGACTATTTATCGAGTCAGTACGTATAGGACTGAAAGTGAAAAATAGTATAGTCACAGGATTGAAAAAGTAAGTTTTCCTAAACTACTACTTTGTGGGACAATCTTGTTTGATCAATATATTTATAAATAACCATCTTTATCTTATGCACATATTATATTTCTACGAATGCATCTGGATAAAGTCCTTAAGACCACAACAGACTATTGGACTTGGTCACGCACATGATAGTGATCATGAAACAAGTTTTTTATGATCGTGATCTTAAAATATTTCAAGTCATAGAATCTTTGACACAAGAACATCTTAGACTAGGATAGACTTGCATTGATTGTGCAAAAATCAAAGAGTTGGGATTTGCCTCTTTTCGTAGGCAAACAATGCGGAGGTACCTGTACATGTCAACAGGTTTAAGTTCATTAAAAACTCCAATAGAGAATCTATAAGCTAGTCGTAGTGGCTTGTCGGCAATAGATATTCTCTAGCTTACAATAGTATATATATTTAGTCCTTTGACTTAAGGTTTCATGGTGCCTATGTATAAGTGTTTAAGCTTTAATATGTGTCCTAACCTTCTAGTGGTCAACCGAGATATTTATATAGCTTAATCGACTTATGACATGCAGGTATGTAAGTTCCAACAAATGATTCATTTACTCATCTCATGAAATTATTTGATCTTCTATGATTTATATGATGCTCAGTTTTTAAAATTCTTGCCCAATGTGGTTTGACAATTTGGATTTCAAATATGAGGTCAAATGAACCAATTATTAAGAAAAAAATCCATAGTTACTATGACAGAGTAGATAAATATCTTAACCCTAGCTCTCGATCGAGAAAGAAAATAGAATAACTGTATTTGCAAAGTACTTGTAGGTGATAGGTTCATATTAAAATTAATTCATCAATTTAATCGGGTTGATTAGGTACTTTTAAGATTAATAGAGATTAATCAAGAGTAGTTAATCAAAAGAGTTTAGTTAATTGAAATAATAATATTTATTGTTATTCACTAACCAAATTGTAATAAGTTATGAGCCGATGTCTAATTAGTTGGTGAATCTAGCAGGTTACACAAAAAAGCCTCTTAATTATCACAATTGGATTTTGAAGTTTATCTAATGTGGTAAATAATTTGAAGAAGACTTTGTCGACTAATTCAATTAGTCAAAATCGATTAGACTAATTTATGGAGATTAATTAATCTAATGTCAACTAGATTAATCTATGGAAATAAATTAATCTAATTGAATTAATGTGTTAAAATAATCCAAACAATAAATTTATCTTTATTAGTTGGGCCAAAAATAAAATCTAACAGTTAATATGGCCAATTGAATTAAAGAATTATTTTAATTAGAACACATGGTCAAGTCAACTTTATGGTTTAAGTTGACCCACCATGAATTGATTTAACTAGACCATTAAATTAAATGTTAATTCAAGATGTCAATGTGGATGATTTGGGCGGGCCCACTTTGAAGAAGCCATTTAAGATTAGTAGAATATTATTTTAGCTATATTAAATTATGAATGTAGTAATGATAAAAGAAAATTGCCAAGTGGATTTTAAATGAACCAATAAGATTTAGGAGATGTGAGGAAAGTGTGAATGTGGGGACCTAAAACCTTTGACCCATATGTGCCATGTGGCAAAACTCATATGGCCACTTTCGCTTTATAAAAACCCACCATTGTCCAACCCATAAGGAGGGTTTTTGGTCAAATATTTTGATTAAAAAAAATTCACTCTCCAAAATATCTCTCTCCTAGTCTTTTCCATCCATCTTCATGTTACTATCTAGCTATGATAATTTAAAAAGTGATTGACAAGATCAAGAGGTGTGTGGACTTCATCTAGAGTCAACTTGCTTTGATTGAAGAGCGTGAATCAATCAAGAGAGTGAATATCATCATCTTTATCATTATCAAAACTATTTTCACTCTTGTGCAATATTGGTGCATATTCTATACGATTTTGGGGATCAAGCTTTCAGTCCATTGGTTATTAAGAAGATCAAGCTTGATTTGAAGAAATTTTGATTACCTAAAGAGGTTTGGTAGAGAAAAACTTTCGGCCATAGCTACTTTTGGAGAGGTTGTGAGCTTTGAAGCATGGAATCGGGGAGTTGATTCAATTTTCGAGGGATCTACCTCAAGGTAATCTTTCTTTCCAATCTAATTTGAATGTGGGATAAGTAGATTTAGGTGATGATCATGCCATGTGATGGTTTATGTGATGTTTCAATTGTTGATTTTTAATTTCGTTGCACTTTCAAATGTTTCTTATCATCACCACCGCTCCTATTAGAGTCATGTTGGCTTGAATTCTGACATGATTTATACTACTTATGATATTTTTGTGATTATGTCATGTTATATTTTAATAAAGAGAAAAGTACATTAAGCCACCCGAACTATGCGCATTTTTGCACTTTGCAATCTAATAAAAAAAACGTTACACTTTGCCATCTCAACTTTGTAAAATTTTACTTTGCAATCTCAGTACATTTTTCGGAAAATATTCTATCAGAATATTCGCACACTAGACACGTGTCTGCATATCATGATACGAGAAGTCTCACTTTGCCACCTAAACTTTGCAAAATTTTACGTAATGCCACCTACCGATGGAATATATCTACCGGATAATAGATTGGGTTGCAAAGTGAAAAATTTTGCAAAGTTGAGATGGCAAAGTGTAACGTTTTTTTTATTAGATTGCAAAGTGCAAAAACGCCTATAGTTTAGGTGGCTTAGTGTACTTTTCTCTTTAACAAAATCAAAATAAATGCTAGAAAATCATGTTGTATTTACATATATTGTAGCGCCCTAAACTTAAAGCTCTTGCCCCTAGGATAAGTTGCTACCAAATGTAACAACTCGAAAATTTTTCTAATTAAATTTTCAAATATTCGCTTTTGCATCCACAAACAAAAAAATAAAAAAATAAAAATTCTTGCACATGAAAATCATCAGATGCATTATTTTGACTCAAAGAAAATTTTTAACCCAAAATTTGAGCCCTACCCAAAACCCAACCCATAACACTTCAAAAAAAAATGTGTATATATATACACATATATGTATACATACAATCTTAAGCTCGGCCAAAGCTCCCTCATGAGGAAGATATTTTGGTTTTAAATTATCAAATAATCTCACCCAACTAAATTGGCAAAAGGCTAATTGCCAAACCAACAGAGGAGCTTGATACCTTTCACTATTCGAAAAATTGTGTAAATTGCAAAGTTTCCCTAAAGCGTCTTCTATAAATTTTAGTCATTGTCTTGCAAGAAAAACATTCTCTGCATTCCTCCAACTTCTTTGTCTTCCACACACACACAAGAATATCTTCATCCATTTTTACCATCTTTTTTCAAGCTACATAACTTCAAGTTCTTTTAAAGTTTAAAGCTTAAATCAAAAAGGGGAAAAGAGTAGGGCAAAACTTTTGGTAGAATTTATTTAAGGTTTTGTAATGAATAAATAGACATGAAAAGAATTATAGCTTGATATCTAATCTTTCTGATATCTTAGGAAGATTAAAGCCACAAAAGTGAGATACTCTCTCAAGCTATAAAATTTCAAAGCTAAGGAAGGTAAGAATTATGGTTATCTCTTGAACCCATGAGTTTCATTTTTGAGCTTGAAACCCTATTCTATTCTTGATCTTGCCTTGTGATGAAACCTTGGAATCATTTGTGATGAAGAAATTCTTGGACATTTGAACTTGTATATTAACTTTACCCTTGTTAGATAAATGATTCAATCATGATTTAAGATCTTTGAATACCCTTACAACATGAGGACTTGTTGGAGTAAAGGATTATGGACATAAAAGGATTGATTCTAAGCTTGTGAACCAAAAATTTAAAGATTTGGAAAAATCTTTCTAAAACTTGTACAATTCTCAAAACTTTGATGAATAAAGTGACTTGTTTTCTTGAAAATTCATCTTTTGAAAACTTGCTGACTTTATTTAAAAAAAAATGGAAAAAGTTGGGTGCATTAGCCCTTGGGACTATGGGCATGACCGCGCTCGGAATAAATCCAAAATACTTTTAAGTGTATTTTGACCTTTTTATGCTTTTATATGTCCATATCTCACTCCAATGAGTTATCTTAAATCTAAATATTCATTTTACGTGTCCAAAATTCGAATCAAATTGATTGTTTATGTCTGATTATCATTTGAAGTTTTGATAGTTTAATTCGGACAATTATTATGCATACCAAACCTATTGTGTGATTGATTCGTTGGGCCTCGAGAGGTCTCAAGAGGGATGCTAGGTGGCACCGAACTAACAGCTGGTCCCCTGGAGGGCTTCCCTATTGTTAGATAGTTCCACAGAAGCTTGGAGATAGGTTTTTCACGAACTAATATGTGACACGCAATGATTTGTTACATTATTAGATCGGGTTACCCCCTTCGAGTGGCCACTCGAGGGTGGGACCTATGGAGGGATAAGGGTTATGTGTATTATTTGAAGTTATAAGGGTGACAAATCCACCAAACACTAGTTCTACCTATATACTCGACTGTGTGTTTGATATTAAACTCTATGCTTAAGTTATTGATTTTGTTTGATTATTAAACTCTCTATTTGATTTGTTGATTCAACCAGATCCTTTACCATTCCTAGTTGTAATTCTTATTAAGTCAATGCACTTATTTTTATATATTACTATATGTAGGTGATTGAGCTTCTGAAGTTGTGATTGGCTTAAACATTTGGACTTTTCTTTTGGTTTGTAGTTGATATTTGTATGAATGACGTCATGTAATCTAAATGGCTTGTAGCCACTAGAACTTATGGTATGTTGACGAGTTTGTAAATGATGATACATTTGGATTGTGACTTGTAGCCCTTATGATATTGTGGTTTGCAAAAGATATTTGATGTAAGAAATGTGTTATATAATGTTTATATGATTGTCTAGTTATTCTCCTCGTATTTATGGTATCTTGTTAGACGTTCCGCCTGTCCACAGATAGCATTTCCCGCCTAGTGATGGACGTTCTAGGCGCCACAGCGTTACACCAAAATAATTAGAAAATGACAATAATATAATAGCACAACGTGGGCATTTATTTGCCAAATATCAACTTATAGAAATACAACATGTTCAAATGTACATCAAAACAAAAGACAAAAGCAAAACTCATCATTCTATACTAGCTATAGAAAACTTCTCCATAATCCTTATGACTTAACCTGCAAAATGTTTCCACAAGTGTAAGTACAAAGAAACTTAGTAAAATTTATGGATAAATTAGAATGGACAAGAAATATCAATTCAAATACATCAAGGGAGAAAAAATAAAGCAAAATGCACAGTTTTTACATAATATAAGATTAATGCAATATCAAGGCTAAACTAGTTATTTGGTAGGTCTTTCACTTTTATTACTCCATTATCATCATAAATAACCCCTATCCCTCCAATTTCACCCTCAGGTGGCTACTTAGAGGGGAATTGAACAATTATCAATTTGACATGGTTGATGGCATGTCAAGGAACAGACTCCTAGAACGACATCATATAATTCTAAACGACATCATATAATTCTTGATATATGATCATTCTTGCTATTTTTCCTCTTTGACTTAAAATATCTGCTATTAGATTGGCTTTCCCAAGGTGGTAAATAATTGAGAAATCATAATCTTCAAGAAACTCCATCCATCTCCGTTGTTTTAAATCTAAATTCTTTTGATTGAAAAATATATTTGAGATTTCTATGATCAATAAAAACTTCTACTTTAGCTCCATATAAATAATGTCACCATTTAGCTAGAACAAATACCACAGCTACCAATTCAAATCATGAGTTGGGTAATTTCGCTCATGTGGGTTGAGTTTTCTTGAAGCATATGCAATTAGTCGCCGTCTCTGCATCAATACAACCTAGCCCCTCTCTTGATGCGTCTATATATACGGTGAATTCTCCTAAATCATCTGGCAGTGCTAATACAGGTACAAAAGTTAATATTTTCTTGAGTTTTGAGAAACTTTTTTCACAACGTTCATCACATTGAAAATGTTGGTCATTCTATGTCAACTTTGTAAGAGGTCCCTCTATTTTAGAGAAATTTTGGATAAATTTTCGATAATATCCAGCTAAACCTAAAACATTTTGAACTTCTGTGACATTTTTAGGTTGTTTCCAATTAACCATTGCATCAACTTTTTCTGGATCAATCTCAAGACTATTACGAGAGATTATGCAACCCAGAAAAGTAACTTTCTTCAGCTAGAATTCACATTTGCTAAATTTGGTATATAAATGGTGATCTTTAAGAATTTACAACACTGTTCTCAAATATCCTTTATGTTCTTCCTCCGTTTTGGAGTAAACTAGATTGTCATCAATAAAGGTCACCACAAGGCAATCTAAATCTAGTCAAAATATTCGACATGGTAAGTCCATGAATATAACAAGAGCATTCATTAATCTAAAGGGCATTACTACAAACTCCAAATACCCATACCGAGAATCAAATGTTGTCTTGGGAATATATGCTTCTCGTACTTTCAATAGATAATATCCCTATCGTAAATCCAATTTGCAATATACCGTTGACCCTTAAAGGTGGTTGAATAGTTTGTTAATGTGTGGTGAGGGATACTTATTCTTGATAGTCATTTTATTTAATTCTTGGCAGTCTATACACATCCTCAAAGTACCATCTTTCTTCTTTACATTCAATACTAGAGCACCCCAATGAAGAGTATTAGGTCAGAGAAATTTCTTCTTTAACAATTCCTACAATTGTTTCTTTAATTTCTTTAGCTCTACTAGAGCCATTCTATATAGGGTTTTTGAAAAAGGTTTAGCCTCTGGATAAGTTTCAATTACGAATTCTATTTACCAATCTGGAAGAAATGAATTTAACTCCTCAAGAAATACCTCAGGAAATTCATTAACTAATTTACATATTCCAACTTTTGCTTATCTTGAGGCTTATTTATCAGATAATCTAAGAATCCTTGTCGTTCCCTTCTTAAAACTTTCTTAGCTTTTGTCGATGATATGATAGCTAGTTTGTTACAGCTTGAGTCTTCTTTTTCCTTGGTTTCCAAATAATCACCTAATTTAATGCTTTAGCAAAGCAGTCAACTACAACTTGATGTCAATACAACCAATCCATGCCTAGAATAAGGTCGTACTCTTGGATTGGTAATTCTATCAGATCAACAAAGTACTCCTTATGTTCTATGGTCACGGGACAATTTCTGTATCTGATGCAAGTTGTGATACATACCCCCATAGGCAAATAAACTCCGTAATGAGTAGCAATAGGATCAAATAAAACTTTATAGATAAAGTCATGGATTATTGTCTTACCTTCTACGATGTCTGTAGATTCTAGGTGATCCTTGCCAGTAAGGGCATAAGCTTTGGTGTTTGATGAGGGTCACTTATCCAATTTTGGTTGCTACTTCTATTGTTTTGGAATTCCTAGATTCGCATTAAGGTTGCGATTCCTAGGATAATTTCTTTGTGTATGCTGGGGACTTTCACAAATTAAGCATTTTCCTTGCTTTACCCAGCATTGATCTTCCATATGAGAAAGACGTTCGCAATAGTTGTACCTATTTCTCATAGTCGTTGGTGCAACATATAAAGCTTTGCCCTTGTTCATGTTTGAGGAGCTAGAATTTCTAAGAATGAGCATTCTCTTTTTTTCTTGCAAAGTAGGATCTATTTGCCCTGTCTTTTTTCCTTTTCTCCATTTATCATCCAACTTTCGAAGTTCCTGAAATTCATCCTCAATTTCTATAGCTTTCTCCACAACATGATCATAATTTGAGAGGTCACGTAAAGCTAGAGGATGATGGAGTTCTGGCTTTAATACCCCTACAAACTTTCTTGTTTTCCTTCTTTCATCTACGAGGACATGAGGGGCATACATGGTTCCTTCAATCAGATTCATAAATTCTCTTTCTCTAGTATCTTGCACAACTTTGGGTATAAATTTTCGCAAAAACTCTACCTTGAAGGCCTCCCACGTCCATTCTATTCCATTCTCATTCTATTCTCATCCTCTAGAAGGAAAGTGGCGTATTTTACTTGTTGTTGTTCCAAGTAATTAAGAACTTGAAATATTTCCTCGATTTCCTGAATCCATGCTTCTACTTTTCGATCATCCTATTCTCCTTTAAACCTAGGTGGGTTAAATCAGAGAAATCTAGTCAAGGTTTTATCTTCCATCTCGTGAGCTTCATTCCTACGATTTTTAGTTTTTGCTCGTTATTAACAAAGTTCCATAGATTGTTGCCACATGGTAAACATATGTTCAGCAGCAAGCATATTCACTTCAAGGGGTGCTGGTTCGAGTGGAACATCTTGAGGTACATCATTATTTTCGATTGGTTAGATTGTTAGACCTATCAGGGTCTTCCCGTTGAGCATGACCTCATTTCTAAGATTGATTATTATGAGGCTGACTTCTTTTAGGAGTCATATTATTCTAAAATCATGGTCATTAAAGAAACTCATCATTTTAATAAATGGGAAAATTTTAAAACACACAAGTTTAACGAAGCAACCATAAGAAGTCATATATAATAATAGCAAAATATCTCTTAATCATCCTGCCATTTTCAAAAGATGGTTAGATGTTTAATTACTACAACATTGCTATCTATGTTCGATTTCTACCCATCTCTATATACAATCCCATACAAACTATGTACATTTATATATAGACGTCAATACGTCTAATCCTAATTAGGTATGGTACTTGGGTCTTTCTTAGGTTTTTCCCCTTCATCCTTAACTAAACCTTCTCGTAACCCCTCAATGGCCTGAGGAGCTAGTCTAACAATCCAATCATCCTCATCTAGTCTAACGGGTGGTCCAAGTGGGATTACTTGACATCTCACTATCTGCCGAACCCTTGGAATCAAAGCTACCTGATTCCTAACTTCTTCTACTGCGGGTATTGCTGGTGCTAGATTCAGTTCTATCTCTGTGACAATTCTCTCCATTGGAACATCTAATTGCCTGAACATTTCTTCCCCTATATCGTCCCAGGTAGTCCAAAGCAATTGGTAGACCCTCTAGCCACTTCGACATCTCTAAACGAACCATGCATATCTGTTGGGTACATGAAACTCGTCTTCAAGTACTCTTGTGCTAACTATTCCATATAAGACATTCTTTCAATCATCTTTCTTATAACCTTCTCATATCGGCTTTATATCTCTCGAGCTAGGCAAGTAATGTACAATTTATGTTGAATAGCTTGTCTCCAAATTCCATAAGCTTGCTGTGATATTTTTCTGCTAAATCATAGATCTTCTTCTGTGCAAAGGCCACATATTCTTGATATTGTTGGCATTGCATCCAATAAGCCTGTTGCCACCTTGTTATTTACTCATCCTTAGTTGCAATTTCTCTATCTTTGATGTAATTTTTGCCTCGTAATCCTATTTCTGACACCCCCGAACTAGATCATTATTGCTTTCTCTACTTGAACTACTCACAACTACCCTCCAAGTCTCTATTTTTCCCTTTCCCTTTCCCTTATTCATTTTAGCTTATACTCAATTAATCACAAAAAACCACGTTAAATTGACATTTTAAATAACCAAAAATGACTCATGATTCCGATTTTCCTAAACCTAGGCTCTAATACCACTTTGTAGCACCTTGAAGCTAGAGCTTCTGCCCCTAGGACGAGTTACTATAAAAAAAAGTTTAGAAAATGGCAATAATACAATAGCACAGTGTGAATATAAATATCAACTTATAGAAATACAACAAGTTCAAATGTACATGAAAACAAAAGATAAAAGCAAAACTCATCATTCTGGACTAGGTAAAACAAGCGCGGTCGTGCCCAGTAGTCAACATGGCTACTAGATCTGCGCAACCGCACACAACTATGGGCATGGAGGTGCCAACCCTTTTTTTTTTTTTTTTCTTTGAAAGTTTTCAAAACCTGAAAAATAGTGGATTTATATAAATGAAAGCTTTTCCAAATTCAAGGAAATCTGGAAATTAAGATAAAAGTTCAAGAAAGTAAAAAGTTTAAGTTTCAAGTTTAAGGTTTCTAATCTTATTTAGGGTTTCATGGACACAAAAAGATGAAAACAAGATAAGAATTTGTTTCTTAGATCAAGATTATCATGAATCTAGAAGTTTAGCATGATTCTTAGAAACAAGAAATGGAATTAAGGAATTGACAAGGAATTCGTAAAGAATAACCATAAATTTTACCTCACTTTCAAGATTTCCTAAGTCATTCTCTAATGTGTTCTTCCTCTCTTCCTCAACTTCAAATTCTCCATTGATCTTTATGTTTTGTAGGAAATAAACTTCAGAGATTTAGAAAGGCTAGATGATAAAGTTTTGCTAAAAGAATTAAGATGAAAACTTTATTTTCTTAAGTGTGTATGCTCGGGTGGGGAAGGGGGCGTGGGTGTGGAAGAATTTGCATGGATTCTTCTCCTATTTATAGGTTTTGATTAAGAACTAAATTATGAAGAAAAGATGGATTAAGGGTTAAATTGCAAAGAAGAAAAAATGAGGTAGATGCATAAGATTTTGTCAAAGTATTAATGAGTTGTCCCTATCAAATTTTTACCAAAAAGGGTAGTGTAATGGCTTCATCTGATTGGGCCAAAAAGGTGTTCAAGTGTTACCATGGCAATTTTGCCAAATTTTAACATGTAAAATTATGTGGTAAAAAATGCAATTTACCCCTTTTAAAGGTATTGGGCCGGGCACCTAGAAATGTTTTCCTAAATTTTATTTTATTTATTTTTTTTTTCTATTGTGAGATAGAGTTTAGAGTGTAAAATATTGGGAAATTTCTAGGGTTCAAAAGAAATTAAAGAATTTTGTGTAACAAATTGTAAAAATGAGTATAAAATTTTAAAAGTTGTATAAAAATGTTGTTAGCTATAAATAAAATTTTATTAATAGAGTTAAGAGAATTTTATAGAGTATTACATATATTAAATTATATGCAATTTTCCTAGCACGTTTTATTTATGCCTGAATTACTTCTAGAATTTTCTAAATTTTTCATGTAAAATTCATGATCTAATATGGTTAGATAGATCTTTTATTTTCAACCATATATTTTACATAATTTTCAATCAAATAGGCAATTTTATATGAATTTTTGAAGATAAAATTGTGTAGGAGAATATTGCGATATTCTAGTTATTCAGAAGAATAAATTTTTCATCCTTTAGACTAATTCAACTCTTAGTAAGAAGTCTTTATTTTTCAAACAAGTACTTAGAAGCCTCAAAATAGAAGTCTAGCCATGCCATAAGGTTCAGGATGGCTGAAAATTGGGGGTAGTCAGAATCTGATAGCTAGAAAACACTAGCAATACAGAGTGAGTAATAAAAGTGTCACCAAAGAACTTGAAAGAAGGCAAAGCAGTTACTCTACAAGCACCGCACATCCGCGACGTGGGCCAATGACAATGATCCACTTGACGTAACTATCGTAGGTGGCACCGCATGGCGCCTCTATGGCAAAGACATGTGGCATTTGATCAGTCAAAGGTAAAACCATGTTAGCACTCATGGACTAGCCAACGATTTGACATGTGGCAACAGATCACATGCCAGCATGCAAGATGGCATCTCAAGTCATCATGCCACATCAAAATAAAGTTAGGTCCATGTGCTACATCAGCTACCACATTACCATGCCACATTTGCAAGATTTGACACGCGTCAGTGCCGTATCAACCACTATACTAGACATGGTGTTAACATAGCTTGCCACGTCAGATTATATAGGAAAGGTCAGTCATAGTAGTGATGCATGTTGCCCGTTCTAATAGTGATTTTCAACTAGAGAAATTCTGGCTCTCTGATTTTTTTAGTGAATGAAAATAAATTTTTTGAAATGAAGAAAATATTTTTCTTAATTTTGATCTTTCGAAGAATAAAAATTGAGAAAAATTATTTTGTTTGGAGAAAAATTTGGAAACTTTTTATGAATAAGCAGAAAATTAAAATCTAAAGGGTTGGCTACTTGGTTTAGAATTTTAATTCTGAACACTAGTGAATACTCTGCTCATTGATTGTGTTTGAAAAAGATGTTTTTTCGCATAATTCTTAATGAGATTGAGCATGTCTCAAAAAAAAAATTATGAAACATTTTATGAGTAATTAGAAAATTAAAATCTAGGGGGTTGGCTATATGGTTTAGAATTTGAACACTTAAGAATACTATGCCCTTTAATTGCACTTGAAAAATTATGTTTTTCATGCAATTCTTGATGAGATTGAACATGATTTTTATTTTGGATATATTTTTAATCTTGAAATATTAACCCTAATAATTGTTTATCCCATTTTAGATAAAGTAATAATGAAAACGCTCAACATGTCCTCTAAGGATAAGGTAAAGGATTCATAACTCCTAAACGATATAAGAAAACTACATAGTTTCTCATGTTTCAAATGAGAGTGTTAGATTTATTCCTCAACATTTTTTAAATTATGAAGAGAAAGTATAATGAAATTCTTTCCCTAGGAAAAAGATGCTTTGTGGGCAATGGGCCAAAATTCGTAAAAGTTTGGCAATGGTCCTTAACAAAGGATTTATGAGATAAGTTCCATGACATTCGTGAGTTATTCGGATATGACTAAACCCTTATTAAGGTTAAGGAGGCCACAATGTACTAGTAGGTTGAGGTTACTAAAGAAAAGGTTGAAGTCCACATGTCCGACAATATATGCTGTAACGCCCCGGATCCTAGTGCACTTCCGCCCTAGTCCCCGGGACATTACTC
>JACFYI010000288.1:496586-510405 GCA_014898755.1 Handroanthus guayacan
ATGATTCAAGATTTTATTTTTAAGGGAATTTTTGGGGTGTCACATAAGCTCTTTCTCTAATGATGCACAACATATCAAATGTGAGGATAAGCAACTTAATATTATTAAGTCCATTTAGTACCTTGTGATTTAGCTTAGTTCCTAAAAGACTTTGCGCTTTAATTAAGAAAAGAACTGAAAGAAATGCAGGAAAAGTAAAGACCCTAGAAAAATGGATTCTAATTTCTATGTCTTGTTAACTGAATCCGATACTATGTGGATATAAACTCATAAACAACAAACATAGGACTAAAGATGATGAAGCATGTATAATATGTCAAATTCCTATATGTGTTGGAAATTTGATATAATCTGATGTTCTTTATAGGCTAAAATCTCAGTTTGCCATTGAAAGACAGTATAGTTGGTATCCTAGAGAGCATTTTTACTGGTAGTGAACATCTTTCGATTGGTTTCTCAACTGTGAAAGACAATTACTATGTTGAATGTTACGTTTTAACTATACTTGTTTATCTAGCCATGCAAGTACATATGAACATATTTGGCATATAGGATGAGGTCACATTAGGCAAGAGAAAATGAATCAACTAATGAAAGCTAAACTACTAAGTTCATTTTTTTTTAAAAAAAGTTAACTTGACTGCTTGTGGGCTTTATTTTGCCGAAAGATGACAAGAAAACCATTTAAAAAAGCCATTAGGGCTACATTCTATTACAATTAATTCATACATGTGATTATTTGTAATTTGATAGAAGTTGTGGGCAAGACAAGGAGCTTCATAATTTCATATGTTGATAGATTGATTTGCACGTCATAAGCATGTCCATTTGATTACTCATAAGTCCTAGACATTGGATTGCTTTAGATGTTATATAAATAAAGTAGATGATCAAATATGCTAGAGTATAGCAAGCATTGAAAATTGTTCCAGGGCAATATCTATCTATTTGGTCAATTTAAGGATCTATGTAATAAAAATAGGACAATAAAAATAGGACAATGAACAATTGATCATTTCTCATACACCCCAATCAAGTTTTTGTTAATTGCGCTATGATTTCAATAACATGCCTTAATAGCGAGAATCATCTTTAGTATTTGAACTTCGAGCTAGTATTAGGCCTAAATAGAGTAACCTCAGACTTTGGGAGTTTGACTATTGTATCTTCATGAGATAGTAAGAGCAGTCACTAGCTTACGTGTTCATAAGTAAAAGGGTGGATGGGACTGTTGCTAAAACTCAATCACGAAATACATTTCCACATAATAAACTTCCTAGTAGTCCTAAAATAAAGGGAAACAAAAACCTTTATTTGGTAGATTGACTCTGAAAATAACTTTGTACCAAATGGATAAATGAAATTTTGAGAGGATATATTACCGCTCAATTCCAACAAAATCTATTCCCAAGAAGCGATCCAGTAGAAACCTAAATTCAGAAAAGTCCTAGGAATAGAATGTCAAAAAATCCTTTGGAGATTAAAGGGCACGCATATATTGAATAGCCAGCATATAAAGAAGAGGCTAAAACATGTATGTACCCCCTTGTCTTATCCTTCAAAGGATGAATGGATGAAAGTAATGGAAGAGGAGATGGAGTTATTTTGATTGATCTGAGTCTATGAATGATTGATCTACCTTTGGGTTATGAGGCTCTTAGGAACAAATGAGTTCTCAAACATTAAGCGAAAGGTTGAGAGAACCATCACGAGGTATAGCACCGAACTAATGGCAAGATGTCACACTCAATAATAGAGTTGATAGCGTATGAATTTTCTTATTTTTTTCCACCGGTGGTGAGACGTCCTTCCAATCACTTGATATTAGCTATAATAGCTAATCTAATGTAGAATTACATTAGATGGAAGCTTAGATTGCTTTTCTCAATAGAGAACTACAGGATGAAGTCTACTGGCACAACTAGTAGATTTTATCTTTGAGGCCCGAAAGATAGGGTCTAAGCAGTCTACTCGGCAATGGTATTTGAGATTTTAAGCTATAATCTCAAATATTTCATCATGAGTGATGAGACCATTGTATTTCTATTTAAGGCCCAATAAGAGTATTTAATTCTATCTTTTTATATTAGGGACACATTATTAGCTAAGAATGATGAGGACTATGTTAAATTTATACAGATTGTTCTTGGAGCCCTTTCGTGGTGTCTCAAGAATCATTTATTGAAAGATATTAGAATGATCCAATTTTGAAAGTTACAAACATAATGGTACTCTTGCGGCCAATGATAGAAGTATAAGCTGCAAAATACGCCTAAAACTCCTAAAGAGAATTGTAAATGTCCACATTACCATATAGAAATGTTGCTGAGAGCTTGATGTCTGCTAGGGTAGGGGGCGCACATGCTTTGATATGTCATTGTAGAATGAATGTGGTCCTAAACATGTATGCTTGTGCTATGTGATAAATTTGAGATGAAAATTAAAATACCAAACAATTAATTTGAAATCTCTAACAAGATCAAGTAACAATAAAATATAAATGATAACAAGATTATAATAAAAAAGTAGAATTGAAATAAGCCTACTTGAATATGATGCAAATGAAAAGAACGAATCAAAGCTTGTCTATTACACAGTGTCCATAACTTGCAACTCTTTCTAAACAATTAGTGCAATGAGTGCTTTGTAGTGTATCATACGAATACTTTTGTTATTTGTCTTTTGGGTTCTAAGCCATCCTATATAGAGGTTATGATGAGTCTCTTAGGAGGGTTGCAATATTTGACATATTAATATGGACATCAGCTCTAATAGGCATACATAATACTCGATTAGCTAAAGGTTATACCTCATTAGCTAATGTCACACTTGACCAATAAAAGATACAACTTCATATTGTTGAAAATAAGTAATCGATGCAATTGATTAGTAATTAAATAAAGAATTATTTTAATTAAAAATATATTTTTCAAAAATAATTTATTAATTGCATCGCACTTTAGTATCTTACAACTTTATTAATTTTAATTTCAATTTTCTCATTCACCAATTGGGGAAATTTGATAAATAGATATTCTATAAATATCTCCTCAACAACATATTACTATTAGTGAATATACCCAAAATTCTCACAGTCATTCATGGATCTAATTAGAAGGTATTAATCCAATCCAAGAAGAAGACATTGGATTGTCTAAAATAGAAATTTTAGAGATACCTAGTGAATAGTGTATATTGAAAGTGAAGGATAGGCACAAATTAAAACAAAACGCAGCGGAATAAAACATTCATCAACATGAATCAAGGCCTAAATCTTTCAAAGATTCTCATATAAGCATAGAATTTAGATTTAAGGAGAGAAAACCAACCTTGATCCAAGGAAACAAAAGCTTGGCCGAACAATTCTTGAAGAACTGAAAACTTGATCTCTCACTTTGATCAACCTTTGATCCATTTCAAGCTTGATTGATCCAATCACAGACTTGATCAAATCTTCAATTTTACCTTGAAGTCTCAAAAATCGAAATCTGCAAGCCTTGGACAGATTATTTTTCTTCAATTTCTCTTCAATGCTCTGAGTTGCACTTCTTAGGATGACCAACTCTTGATCTTCCGAAAAAATGTGGATTCACACCTCTAATGTTGATCCACTCTTCCTCTTTAGATTGTCACTTTAGATCTTTGGTTAAAGGGAAGATCTAAGTATGAATCTATGGGGAGAATGAGGGAGATAAAGAGAGATTTTGGAGGGAATATGAAGCTAAAATTTTGCGGCTGTGAACGTATGCGTGTGCGGTTGTTTTAGGAGGTTTAAAAAGTGTGATCCATGTCAACTTAGATGCTTAGTTGGCAAGATATTTTGGAGAGAAGAATCTAGATTCTTCTCTTCAAAAATCATTGGTCCAATTGGCATCTAAGTTGGACATATATATATCCATGTGGCACTTTAATTAACAATTAATTAAAGTGTCACATGGTGTCTAACTTTAATTCAAATCCCAATTAAAATTGCCTCCTAATTTAAATCTCCTTCTTGGATCAATTAATTCAACTATTGAAATTAATTAAATTAAAATAATAATTAATTTAATTAGAATAATTTGACTCTTCAAATTAATTTATCCAAGAAGACCCACTTTGACTTTGATCACGTTTTTTACTTTTAGTCAAAATTCCTCTCCTCTTGCCTAAATTTAATTTAGGCAATTATCTCTAATCTAATTAGAGAATTTCCATTAAATTCATATCATAACTTAATCAAGGAAGGCGTGTGACCCATTAGGTTCATCAATTAATTAGACATGGGCTTGTAACTTTTACGAATTACAATTAATTACACATTTTTATTAATCACTCATAGAATTAATCTCTATTAATTCTAGAGCACCCAATCTCCATAGTCGATGTCTAACCACAAGTCTATGGAGCCCAATTTATTTATGAATTAATTGTGGTACAAACCTTACCTACTTACGTGTATCGTGTAAATACGGTCCCTCCATTTTTCATCTCCTGATTGTGGCCTAGGGTTAAGATATTTTTGGCATCTCTAATAGCTCAATAACTATGAATCTATTCTTAATAATTGATTCGTTTATCTTCTCGATCTTGGAAACTCCTTTCCGAATTGACACACCACCTTACACAAAGATCTCTTTGAATCGAATCATCATAAAAAATATAGGAGGTATTCTTGCTCATCAAGACGAGGAAACGAATTCTTTCTTAAAACTCACAAATCTCTATGCATAGATAGCTTGCATCCAACATGCATCTCATGAGACTCGCTCAAAAGTAGTCGAGACACACATCAAAGAACAAGAACCTATCATAAGGTTACCATAGTCCCTCAAGTCTAAGGACTAATAATATGCACTATCGTAAGATAGAGAATATTCCATCACCGAATGCCACTACGGCTATCTTATAGATTTCTCCATGTCGAGTCTTCAATGAACTTATTCTCTAACAAGCGCCAACTAATACATATCAGTGTCTACTACACCAATTGCCCATGAAACAAGATAATAATTCAACTCCTTGAATTATGTATCGTTAGTGCAAGTCTATCCAAATCTAGGATATCCTCACATCAAAGATTCTATGACTTGAAAAATTTAAGATCAAGGCATCTAAAGACCAATTTCATGATCACCATCATATGCATGACCTAGCCTCATAGCCTTATTGGTCTAGAGGACTTCTTCCATATTGATTATTAATGAGATAATATAAGATAATATGAAAAAGATGGCCATATTATTTACATTAGAAAAATAAGATCGTTTATACAAGAACAGTTTTAGAAGCCAAATCTAATTGGCTATGGGACAATACTCTAACACATATCATTACTTGTGTTAATCAAGAAAATATCCAAATTTAAAAAGATACAAAAAAATACTGACTAGGGTGGTGATTTGAGTAATCATATTAACTTTTGGTTATGTGTTCTTGATAAAATGAGAATGCGATCTCATGGTGTAGAAAGAAACTAACCTATGTATCGTTGTCCGCAATCGATGTTGAATTTGTGGCATATGCTTCTGTAGTAAAAGGTACTTGGGTTTAGAAAGCTCTTACAATGTTTGGATATAATAAGTCCAGTGCAAGAAGTCATAGTTTTCTTGTGATCATTATTCAACTATTGCTTTTGCAATGATCCCAAATACCATGGCAAAACTAAATAGAAAGAATTGAAACTTAATGTTGTGAGAGATGTAGTTGAAACGAAGGAGGTAGCACTTAATTACATATCTGCACATATAGTGATAGCTTGCTGAGCCTATTCTTGAATTGCATGGAGTGTGACTATATTTGAGCTTGCACATATCTTTTAACAATCTACTTATCCAATGATAATTAAATATTTTGATGCACATACTTGGTATGATAAGTCTTAATTTGAAAAGGTATGTTAAACAAGTAGATATTAGCTCTCTTATTTGAACAATCACCTATAAGATTGAGTCACATGCAAAGAGGCGGCATTGTTGATTTAATTCGTATAGATGCCACCTTATTCTAAGAATGACTAAGATGAGATTACTAGTGGGAGTTTAGTAATCGAAATGAATTACCCATGATCCATTGACTTGTTGATAAGCCAAATGTGAGTTGTTCTTCAATATTATTACATGGAGGACGACTAAAAGAGAAAATTCACATTAAATGTTGAGACACACTTGAACCAAGATTTGTACGATGCTTTATTGTGCAGGTCGCTGATGCTTTCGAGAAAGAAGAAGCTATATCGTAGCACATGTTTCATACCATGTGTGCATAGAATGACTATTCGGATAATGAGCAAATGAGCCCCTAATTTCGCATTGTGTGAGATCCAAAGGTATATATAACCTTAGTACTTTTAGTTGTGTCTCAAGTCCTTATTCCAGCATTGATACTTTAGCTTGCTACTAGCCGCCATGAATAATCCGGTAATGTGGTACATATCTAGGCATGCAGCTGAGTGAGGAGAGAGATTTGAGGCGGAAAGGAAAACTATTCTTTTACTAACACTTAAGTTGTATTCAAGGTGGCCAGTCGATTATGTTTGGGACATAATTGTGAATGCTTTGGTTTAGCAATAATCAAGTATGTTCTTACATTGAATGTTTGAGGGATAAGAGATATGTTGACTAGTATAATAAGAAGAAAGTTTGAGGTATAGTGAGATCAGAGTCCTCATTACATTTTTGGAGATAAGCTACTATGTATCCTTAATCGATGTATAGCTCATAGCTCTTGTTCGTTACGCTTATTGGTCACACAGCCCGTTAACTTGTATGAATATTATTAAGTTTCTGCTCACATTAAAACTTGGCTTCAACCCATTTTGTGCAAATGGATGATATTGAAAATTGGGCCTTAGATCTGGCTTGTCCAAAAGGGTTAACCCAACCTAAGTATGATTTGGATGGTGTAGTGGGGAGTTTGAAACAGGGATAACCCCCTAAACCACACACCTTTAATCATGGGATTAAAGGGAATTTATAAGAAATAATAGAGAAGTTAGAATTCAATTTTTATGCAGAAATAGATTTAAGTTCGTGGAATTTCTCTATGTGCAAAAAACACACACTCTCTCTTCCCCTCCCCTCTCCTTACCTACCCATAGCAGAATTAGTTTCTTTTTCCAAATATAATTCACTCTCTCCCCTTTTCATATATTCTCTCTATATATGTTGTAAGAAAAGATTTAGTTATAATAATTAGAAATAAATTACTATTGGTATTTGGGCTGTGGAAATTCAGATTATTTCTCGTAATTGGTGGTTTAATCCGGATCTAAGGGCCAATCAAAGTTGGTGATTCAAATCAACTATGATCTAAGATAGGTAAGTTTCATGGTTAAATTAGGAAGACCATTAATTGATTATGTTAAAGGTTTATGGTTTATGCTATGTTCTTTATAGTTTATGCCTTTATAAGCACTCAACTTGAACTTTATAACACTAGCAACACAATTGTCAATGTGAAATCAACATATTAGTATAATATTACTAACCATGTCGTTGGATCTGTAAAATTTTCATAAACATGATTCAGAAGTGAAATCCACATATCAAAGGCAAATTAATTTCCAAAGATATTCTGGACTCAAGGATTATGACCAAGTAATCATATTTGAAAATCAAAGGGATAAAGAAATTTATTTCTCAATAATTCAACATGAGGGGCTCTAATACCACTTGTTGAAAAATATTCTTCAATGAATAATCTTTATTACCCCAACACCCTTCATGTTAAATCATCGAAAATAGAATTGGATGTGGAAGCGTACTGAATCCATAGTAACAAATGATTCTTGAGGCAGTTCTTGATTTTTGATGTAATTCTTGAATCTTGTGGTTTTTAATTTTCCAAGTTCATAGGAATGAATTTTAGAGGAATTTTCTCACTTTTCTGTTGACGAGATGCTAGAAAAGTATTCATCCTACAATTCTGGAATCACTAGCCTTTTACAACAGAATATCAAAGCCCTATTTTCTAACTCATCCCATCATAGAATTAGAAACTTAGGGAAATTGGGTTTCTATACATAATAGGATCCACATTTTGTTCAATAATCGAGGCCCACCCAACTTTAAACCGTAGTGAATCATTTTTAGATTGAGCCAAGTATTTATAGTAGTTTATAATATACAATTACTTTATGCGTGTCCAAGAGTTCTAGCAAATCTTTATAATAATATAAAATATACCATCACCTTTATGCATGTCCAAAAGTTCCAACAAATTGTGCTTATGTGAAATCTTGGTTGTAATTTTTAATTCGTATTCTATGCTGGGAATGCATCACAACACCCCAACTTTGGCGGGAAATGGATACTAATTAGTGGGGAATCTGATTGTATCAAATTTGGTCACTCATAACTTTATTTCATTATTATGTACTTGGTTTGGCAGAGAGTGCCATTTGATTTTGCAATCAAACTGCTTGCAATTTGATTCCATTAACGTGTTTTGGTTAAACTAGAACATTGAAAGTGGGAAAAACAAAAAATTCAATTTTGGTGTTTGATTCAAATGTGCACGACGATTAATGGAATCATATTTAAATGAGTTGATTTTTTATGTTCTTCCACGATCATCATGACATAACACAGTTCAAGATTGTTTACTAGATATTATAATGAGTTAAATACATTTTACCCCCTGTATTATTGCAAAAGAGAATATTAGCCCCTATATTTTTCTAATTGTAAGATACTCCCCTGCATTAAAGTTAAACAAATTTTGTAGTTCAAAAATACCCCCCTATAGCCTAGCAATAAGGGCTTTATGACCTGGTTATTCAAAAATACAGGGGAGTAATAATACAAGGGGGTATAATGTATTTTTCCCATATTATGATTCTAGAGGTCATTCCTATGAGATCAAGATGTGGTTCTGGTGCATATAATATTTTGTCTTGCAAGTTCAAGAGGTAGTTTTTAAACGCATAGAATTTTCCAAGCATAGCACTTAGCTTCATTCTATTGCTAATTGACTTTGATACAATTTGTCATACCGAAGCTGTAGATGCTTGGTGGATATGAGGATTGACTTTGTACCATGTTGTCATACCCCAGGCCAGCAGGGGTGCATTTACATAGGCTCACTTGGCCCCACAGAAGTTTGTTTTCTTATATATAATGTAACGACCCAAATCTAGAACATCTATCTCTAGACCGGAAATTGCTACCAAATGGGGAGGGGCTCTAAAAATAATTCTCAAATTTCAATGCAGTGGAATTATTGTTCAATCCATAATCAAATACATACTCATTACAAGCCTCAAAATTCCCAATGTCCCATAAAGGGATGGCAGTGGGGCGGGGCTAAACCTGAACCGAGGTCGCCCCTCCCCGAATGGGGCGGGTCTGGGGCAAAGAAACAGGGCTTGGGGCAGGGTTTAGGGCTTGAAAAATAAACCCTGGCAGGTTCGGGGCAGGGTACGGGTCCTGCACGCCCATCCCCAAACCCTGCCCCGTACCCTTGCCCCGTTTATATATATATATAATTTTACTTATATATTTAAATACACATTGTGTTTTCCATATCATTATTTATATATTATTTACACTTTTTTGCAACAGTATAATATATTTATATCACTAAAACTAAAAATAAAAAACTGATTATTATTATTATTATTATTATTATTATTATTATTATTATTATTATTATTATTATTATTATAAAAATAAAACTTTGATAATTGATTTTAAATTCCAACTAAAGTTAATAAAATAAAATAAAACCTAAAAAGCCAAAACTCTAAATGGAAAAATAAGTAAAAGTAATAACCCAATAAAAGTCTGATAATTGATTCGGCCTGGTCATTCCTCAATTCCAGATCTGAAACTTCACAGAACACTCCAATGCTGCCACCCTGCGCAACGCCTCATTCCGCAGCACCCACATCGGCCATTTTATTTGCAAAAATCATGTTCCCCTTCGGCATTTAGATTCGAAGGCTCACCACCATTCCTATTCTTCAAAGGTAAATTGCTTTTTTCAATTCTTTGTGTGATTTAGTATTAATATATGCATCTCATTTTTCCTTTTCTTCATGTACAGACTTGGGATTATAGTAAGTTTCATTAAATTATATGGGCTTCTACTTGTGCGTGGAGTGTTTGTTGTGTATATAGCCTTTTATTGAGTTATGAGTGTGCTTGTGTTTGGGGTTACAGTGATTTTATATGTGCTTGTGCTTGGAATTACAATGATTTTATATGTGTTTCCATGCCTTCTATTGAGTTATTTGAGTGTTGATTACGGATGTTTTTTGAGGGATTAAATTAGACTTCTATTTTTTAATTTTTTTTTCTTTGTTGAACTTGTATTGTGTCTTTATATGGACATGGAATCTGAACAAGGAGATAATTCTCAGCGATCTATTAATCTTGAGGAAGTAAATACTGACACAACACAAGGAGAGGAGAATGATAATGATAAAGAAAAACATGATGACTCTACCGTAAGAAGTGCTAAGAGAAAAAGAACATCAGAATGGTGGAAGTATTATAAAAGATTGAAAACAGAAGAAACCATCATTGCAGAGTGTGTTTATTGCGGTGTATATCTTAAAGCTCCAAGTAGTCATGGAACAACTCATCATAAAAAATATTACGAGAGAGCTTATAAGAGGAGACCTAGGAAATATAACATAAGACAAAGCTTATTGAGTGGAAACAAGAAGATTGATGGAAGCCAAGATCTTACTACTTATACCTTCAACCAAGAGAACGCAAGGCATGTGTTAGAGTAGTGCCCTGCAGCCAATTAATTTTGGCTTACTGCTCTTGTGTAAACAGTTTTATTTTTACAATATATAAAATGGTCATCTTCTTCATATCCTCGTAATTGTCTCATCAACAATTGATATGGAAGAAATCCTCTAGATCATATAAGGCTATGAGGCTGGGTCATGCATATAATGATGATCATTAAACTCTCCAATTCATAGAATCATTGACACGAGGGCATCTTGGATTCGGATAGACTTGTACTAACGATGCATGATTCAAGGAGTTGAATCATTACCCCGTTTCATGAGAAATCGATGTAGTTGACACTGGTGCATGTTAGTGGATACTTGTTAGAAGAACAAGATTACTGAAAGACCTGACATAGAGAATTCCATGAGATAGCTATAGTGACATTCGGCGATGGAGTATTCTCTATCTTACGATAGTGCATATAATTAGTCATTAGACTTAAGGGATCATGGTAACCTTATAGTAGGTCCTTGTTCTTTGATGTGCATCTCGATCACCGATTAGCTGATCATATGAGAGGCACGTTGGGTGTAGGCTATCTACGCATGGAGGTTTGTGAGTTCCAAGAAAAGATCCGTTTCCTTGTCTTGATGAAGGAGTAAATCTCCTATGTTTTCTATGATAATTCATTCAAGAAAATCCTTACGAAAAGTGGTGTATCAATTTGGAAAAACATTTCCGAAGTCAAGGACACAAACGAATCAATTATTAAGAATAGATGCATAGTTATTGAGCTATTAGGAATGCCAAAAATATCTCAACTCTAGGCCACAATCAGGAGATGGAAAATGAAGGGACCGTATTTGCATGGCACACGTAAGTAGATGAGGTTTACACCACAATTAATTCACCAATAAATTAGGCTCCATAGGCTTGTGGTTAGATATCGACTATGAAGATTGGGTACTATAGAATTAATAGAGATTAATTCTATAGGTAATTAGTTAAATGGTTTAATTAATTATAAATCGTAAAGAATTACGAGCTCATGTCTAATTAATTGATGAACCTAATAGGTCATACGTCTTCCTCGATTTAGTCATGGTATGAATTTAATTAGAGATTCTCTAATTGGATTAGAGATAATTGCCTAAATTAGAATTAGACAAATAAAGAGAGATTTTGACTAAAAGTCAAAATATTTGACCAAAGTCAAAATTGGTCTTCTTGAATAGATTAATTTGAAGAGTCAAATTATTCTAATTGAATTAATGATTAATTTGATTCAATTAATTTCAATAGTTGAATTAATTAATTCAAGAAGATCAATTAAATAAGGAGGGAAATAAATTTAGGTATTTAAAGTGAATTAGAATCTATGTAGCACTTTAATTAATTAGTTAATTAAAATACCACATAGGCTGCAACTTGGATGCCATGTAAGCTAAGATATTTTGAAAAAAAGAATTTAGATTCTTTGCTCCAAAATCATCTTGCCACCTAAGCATATAAGTTGGCAAGGATCACACTTTAAATATCATGTGATAACCACCTCACATTATCCACCAAATTTTCGGCCATCTCCATCTTCTTGAGATAAAAAATCTAAAAATTTTAATTCCCTCTGACTCTCTCATCTCCTCTCACATTCTCTCAAAGATTTATACTTAAATCTAGTCTCTAACCATAGATCTTGAGTGAAAATCAAAGAGGAAGAGTGGATCTATCATTAGAGGCATGATTCCACTTAAGATTTGAAGATCAAAGGTTGATCCTTCCTTGAAAGAGCTCAAGGCATTATCACGATTTTGGGAGAATCATTTGGTCATCTTGAGAATTGAAGATTCAATTGGAGAATTGAAGATTTGATCAAGATTGGGATTGAATTCATCAATCTTGGAGTAGATAAAAAATTGATCAAGTAAAGGAGACCAACTTTTGGCATTGGTGTTTTGGAATCACAAGTTTCGATCAAGCTTAATTAGAGAAATCAAATATTGGTTTCCTCTTCTCTAATCTAAATTCTAGGTTCATATGAGAATCCTATGCAGATTTAGGCATTAATTCATGGTGATGAATGATTATTTTCGCTGCATCTATTTTTGTTTTAACCTAATTTTCACTTTCAGCATGAGCTTGCATCCGCTGTGATATTGCATGACTATTCTTTGAGTGTTGTGGATCACGTTGGATTTCGAAAATTTGTTAGTAGCCTTCAGCCTGCTTTCAAGATGGTATGTAGGAACACCCTGAAAAATAATGTCATAAAGATCTATTTTTTTATTGAAAAGGAGCAAACTTATTGATTATTTGACAAGTTGAAGAGCAAAATTGCTATTACAACTGATATGTGGACTTCTACGCATAACAAGAAGAGTTTTATGGCTATCACTACACACTATATTGATGATTCATGGAATTTGCAGAATTGCATCTTGAGCTTTTTCTCCAATTTATGTACTTTATTGTTTTATAAGTTTAATGCTTTTTATTTATTTATTAATTTGCTTAATTATTTAATGTAGATTCATGTATGTTCCTTCACCACATACAACAGAAATTTTAGCTGGAGTATTGGCAGACTCGTTAATAGGTTGGAATATTAATAGTAAATTATCCACAATCACTGTGGATAATTGCTCGACAAATGATGCCACTCTTAGCTGTACGTTAGACAAGCTTTCACAAAAGGATATGCTCTTACGTGAAAAGGTGCTTCACATGTGTTGTTGTGCTCATATTTTAAATTTAATTGTGAAAGAAGGCTTAGAAATAATTGGTAGTGCGATTGAGAGAATCCGTGATAGTATAATATTTTGGACTGCTTCACCTGTTAGAGTAGAAACGTTTGAGGAGGCTGCTCGTCAATTGCATATTAATTGTTCAAAAAAGTTATTTCTTGATTATCAAACTCGTTGGAACTCTACATGTTTGATATTAGAAACTGTAATCATTTATAGGCACATATATCCACAAGTAAAACAACGAGAAAAAACTACAAAAATGTGCCTACTGATGAGGATTTGGATTATACGATTGAAATTTGTGAGAAACTTGTAACACCCCGAGATTTCCTCGATTTAAAATTTACAAATGATTTTAATAAATGAGCAACGTTTTAATTTCAAAATCACATATCACATGTCCCA
>JACFYI010000288.1:510505-558557 GCA_014898755.1 Handroanthus guayacan
TTCCACTATAAGTTTTACTGGGTCAGTGGACTCATGATTTCATGATTTATTATACAGGGAATCTGCCATGAGGTCCTGCTAATCTAAGTTAGCTCATGTTAGTATGTTAGTATGCTCACGGCATGTATCAGATTGTATTTTGACTAGGCCCGAATATTAGAATTTTGAACTTAGCAAGCTTGTATAGGGCCTCCTAGTTGTATGAACAAATGTTTAGTTTGATTTTGTACTTTATAAGTTTCGATCGGCCTGTAATATTGACCTTTTGAACTTAGAATTATATTTTAGTTTTCGCTTTCGGTTTTTAGTTAGTCCGTTCGCGAGTGGCACTCCGGGTTTTGGGGTCTCGATCGCCACCCCCGGAACCCGGGGCGCTACAAAACTGAAGCTTTTTTATGAAGTGACTAAGATGTTTTCTGGTATTTTATATCCAACTTCCAATTTTTATTTTCCAAAGATATGTATAATCAAGATACGTATGGAAGAGTGGGCAGGTAGTCAGAATTCAATCATCAAACTCATGGCTAAAAATGTGTTAGGAAAATATAGGAAGTATTGGGATGATTGTCACAATATGATGAGGGTAGCTGTCGTCTTGGATTCTAGATACAAGATGAAGTTGGTTGGGTTTTATTTTTCCATAATTTTTGGTGAGAGGGCTAACTCTAAAATAGAAGAAATTCGGAAAAATTACTATGATTTGTTAAATGATTACCAAAGTAGAGACACCTCCAAGCAAAGTAGTTCAACAATGTTTGGTTGTTCTTCATATTCTATTACTGGAAACACTGGTGCATCAAGTAGTATGTCTGGTTCTCTTGAAAAATATGATATGTAAGTAGCTTCAACGACTACTAATGTATCTTTGCGATCAGAGTTGGACTTTTATTTGGAGAAGCATGTGCTACTTAGAACTCCTGACTTTGATGTGTTAAGTTGGTAGAAGTCGAATGGAGTAAAGTTTCCCTACTTTCAAAAGATGGCTAGGGACATTTTAGCTATTCCTGTTCCAACTGTTGCTTTTGAATCGGCATCTAGTACTGGCGGACGATTACTTAGTCCTCATCATAGTAGGCTCAATCCATCTACTCTAGAGGCATTGATGTGTTCCTGTCATTGGTTGTGGAATGGCATGCAAAGTAAGTTTATTGTTCTTGTGTTTAATATATTCTAATATGAAAGTAAGTGAGTTCTTAATTAACCTATATTTATGTATGTAGGGCCTTGTGCTTCAATTGGTACGATGGAGACTTGTCCAACCATGTTTGATGAGGAGGAAGATGTTGAAGAATGCATTACTACAATTTGAGACTTGAGCTTTTTAGTAGTTTATGTATATTTTATGATATTTGAACTTTGTTATGGTGATATTTGAACAATTTGTTGTGTACTTTTGAAGTTTTTATTCGATGAATTTTGTACTTTAATGATTTTAATTTTTATTTGATACATGTCGTAGTTGAAATTTGTTGATGAACAATTTCGTTTAAGTTTGTTTTGTGAATATTTAAGTTTGCATTTTGTTTGGAAGTTCGTAGTATTTTGAAACATGTTAGTAGGCAAATGAAGATAAAAAAGAATATATAAGTGATATGCAAATGTGGCTTTTTTTTTTCTTTTTTTTTTTTGTGGGTGGGGACGGCCAACCTGACAAGGCACAACGGGGCAGGTTAAGGAGGGCGGGGTCTTGCGAGATGGAGCTTGGGCCTTGCCTACCCTGCCCCAAACCCGCCCCACTGTCATCCCTAGTCCCATAAGGTACCCAACTTTTCAACAATGACGTCTTATCACATCATAAGTTCATGAGTATGTATAAATACTACAAACTATTACAAATTTCCAATAACTTAACGAAATTGCTACCAAATGGGGAGGGGCTCTAAAAACAATTCTCAAATTTCAATGCAGCAGAATTATTGTTCAATCCAAAATCAAATACATATTCATTACAAGCCTCAAAATTTCCAATGTCCCATAAAGTACCCAACTTTTCAATAATGACATCTTATCACATCATAAGTTCATAAATATGTATAGATACTACAAACTATTACAAATTTTCAGTAACTTAACAAAATGTCTTCAACTCAAGAAGTTTTCAACTTGAACTTCAGATTACAACTAATACCATCCTCATAGACAATTATTCTAAACAATTTGTCACGATTACATATCAATTTGATTTTTTTCCTACGATTTCAATACTTTAACCGTCACATATTCACAAGTTTTCATACCCAAATTCGAGTAATCAAAATCTCTGAGCTTGATGGAATTCCAAAAACTCAGTCACCTACACATGTTAAAATTTATAAAATAAATCCGAATGACTTAGTAAGGAATTATGGCTAGGAATAGAATGGTAAAGTATCCAGAGATGGCTCAAGCAGAAAATTCCAAAATGTCCAATAAAATGAGAAATAAATCAATAATTAAGATCGAAGTGTCCAACAATCGAGTACAAATCAAATAATGAGCTCAGGCAGTTTAATAACCAAATAAGTTAAAATATGCGATGCGATTGTGATGATTCAACAATCAAACAGAAACGAATAGCCCAAACATGAGCGTAAAACAATTCACACAATCGTATAGCAGAGGCTAAACTAGTATTTGGTAGATCTGTCACCCTTGTAACTCTAAATAAATAATATAACCATTATCCCTCCACAGGGTCCCTCCCTCGAGCGGCCGCTTAGAGAGATAACCTAACAAATGGTGTGACAAATTGTTTATGTTTCGCCTGTCATAGGCTAATCCCTGGAAAAACATATCTCTAGGCCCCCACGAAACTACCTAAACAAGAGGAAGCCCTCCAAGGAATTCACTGTCGACCCAATGCCACCCAACATCCCTCCTTAGACTTCCCAAGGACCCTTCAAATAAATATACAAAAGGCTACGAGAGTAATAACAGTCATCCGAATTAAATAAGCAAAGTTTCAAACAAAGTTCGGACATTATCAATCAAACCGACACATTAAGGATTTCGAGGGTAATGATAATTGTTCGAATTAAATTTCTCAATGTTCAAACGAGGTTCAGACATAAACAAACCCATCCACATGATGGCAAATAATGAATATCAATAAATCACAATTGGTCCAATTGAATCAATAGGAGTTCCAAACAATCTCAAACATAATCATTAGATTCAAATTTTAAAATATATCAGATGATACTACGAGCTCAGTCATTTCGAACGAATGGATTATGAGCATATTAGATGATATTTAAATATTTCAAAAAAGTGTTCCATGATCATTTCAAATAGCATTTCGAAAATATTTCAATAACATGCCACGGACATATCAATCAATGTTTCAAAAACCTTTCAAAAGATAGAAATATATCATATCATACTTTTGAAGTCATTTTAAAAGAATAAGAACCATAACTACTTTTTCGAAAATGATTCAGAGTTGTGAAAACTATGAACAATATTTTTAAACGTTTCAAAGGAGTAAAATCCTTTAACGACATTTTGAAAATATTTTAAAGGAGTGAAATCCATAAAGTATTTTGAACATATTTAAGAGGAAATGAAAACATAACCGGCACTTGCAAAATATTTCAAATGAGCAAAAATAACAAACAATAGTTTGAAAATATTTTTAAAGAGTAAAAACTACGAAAGATGTTTTAGAAACGTTTTAAAAGAGTGCTCCGTGAACTTAACGAAGCAAAACGAAATTAAAATTATGAAGAAAGGTTCAAAAATACTTAAAAATATTTCTGACTTAAGTGCGAGTGCGTACGAAAACAGACGTGGACACCCTTAAATATCCCAAAGCTACTGCCTTGGGCGCGAGTACACTCTTATATGGGCTCGGAAGTGCTCAAATCAAAATTCATTTATTTTATTATATTTTTTAAAAAACTAAAATAGTATAAGTTTTCTATAATTTGGAGTTTAAAATCTACTATAGAAATTTTGTAAAACAAGCCAAGTAAGTCCATGTTTTTATTTTTTACCAAAACAATACCTATTCGATAATATCCGAAGCTTTCCAAACACAAAGTTATCAAATCATTGACTAAACAAAGGAAATAACTACAATATTATCCGAACATCCATAATTGTAACACCCCGAAAATTTTCATAACTAAAATTTTAAACTTCTGTTTTTCAAACGATAAACCGTTTTTGTAATTGCAAAAATCGTTTTATCATCAAAATAATTTCTTTAAATCCGAACGATTTTTTTAGCTTTCAATGCTTAGTATATGCGCCATTTCGGCCCAAACGAGCCCAATTATTGGCCCAAATAGCACCAAATTTTAGCCCAACACTTTTAGGCCCAAAACAATATTTTCAAAGGGGGGTGGTGGAAATCATGGCTGCAAATCAGCAGCCATGCTTGAGCATAGTTTTCCCACCAAATGACACCCACCACCATCATTCCAAAGCATGACCACTTCAACCACTTTGGCTAAATTGTGAACAAGTCCCCACCAACTTTTATATTGCTAAGAGGTCCGTATGAGCTCTATAAATAGCTAGGTTATTGGAGTTAAACTTTTCTTCTACCTTACCAAAAGTTTTCATATATATAAACACACACATCTTGTTCAAAGAAAATCATTCCTAAGTCCAATAACTCTATCATCAAAGCATTTTACAAAGGGAAAAATTGAAGGGAGCTCACTCTCAAGTGTGTTGGTAAGAGGAAAGTATAAAAATTTTGAGTTTATAGTTCATTTGGTGATTTAGGTGTTACTGGTGCATTAGCGTAAAATGTGTTATGTTTAATTTTGTTTTAGGTAATTTGTCTATAGTCTTGGAATCATCTAACCCCTAACCGAAAAGGAAACTTAGGACCAAGGTAAGTTTCATGATTTCTTCACTTTTTGGTTGATTTCATGCTTCAATATCCGAAAATCCATATTGGCATGCTTTAATTGTAAGTTTGAGCTTATCTATGTTGAATTTGATGATTCGTTGTGCTCGTAAGCTCAATATTCTTGAAATGATGTCCTTCAATCTTTGAGCATGCTTGTTATCATCATTGTAACCTTGGAATGAATTTGGATCATAGACAATGGAGAACTCGAATGAAACCTAAAGAAAATCGATTTTTGACCGTAACTATACTTCTTTTTAATAAAACATGAAAATTTTAGAATATTTTCTTAAAACTTGGATTTTAAAAGATTATATTTCAAAGGAAATCCCTGAAAATTTTTATTTTTATGAAAATTATGATTTTATAACATATTTTCTCCAAAATGCGGAAAACTAAATTTGAAACTTAAAAATTAGAAAACTCAATAATGAGGAGTACAAAGTATGTTTAGTTTCTTCACATATCATCCTCTGCTATTATAAAGTTTTCAAAAAAAAAAAATTGCCGAGCTCGTAAGCACGTAAGTGAGTGGCTTCGGCCACTGTTTGGGCGCTCGAGCACCCAAATGTGCACCCTAGCACTCGACTCCAGAGAGTTTAGTACCGTTTGAGGACCCGAGCACCCATTTGAGCACCCAGGCTTCCAAACCCATAGCGAAAAATACTATTTCAACGCTCGAGCGCCCATTCCAGTAGAGGAATTTCATCATTTTGACTTTGTTTATCGATCTCGAACTTATATTTAACTTCTTTGAACTCTTTTAAGGTTTGAAATGACTTTTTCGTAGTCCATGGTCTAATGTCCAATCCGATCTTTGAACCTATTTGATAATCAAATCTATTTTTCTTGAATTCATTTGATATGAGCATATGTAATTAATTGAGCCCTAGAAGTTTGTTTATGTTCGTATATTTGCTCTAAACCTATATACATGATATGTTAGGCCCTGTGTAATTCTTAGGTGATTTGAATTGGGCAATGTTGGATTGTCGATTCGAACTCCTGAGAATTCCTGTCTGTTGGGTAACCCGAAAGAGTCCTAGAGTTAGGATTCCAAATGGCTATTCGAGGCACGCGGTCGGGCGTACTTCAAAATATGTATGTGCTGCTCTAGTGGCCACTCGAGTTAGCAATTTGGAGGGATAAAGCATATATATGTTTTGTTGGAGTTATAAAGGTGACAGACCCACCAAACGTTAGTTTCAGCCATATATATGATTAACAGGAATGTGATATTATTTCTAGCTATTCATTTCATATGATCGTCTTTACAATTTCATTTTGTTGCAAATTACATTCATGTTTGATTTTTTACCATGATCATTGTTGGCTTCTTGCTTCATTTGTTATACCCCTTCGTCTCTCCTATACCAAGAACTTGCTGGGTTAATGAACTCATGACTTCAAATTGCTATGTAGAAAATTGACTTGATAGATTGGGATTATGAAGAGCTCAAATAGCATTTGGTATTTTGACTTATGTAATTTGACCATGTATATGCTTAGTTAAACTTGTAAGAATTTTAGTACGATTAGTTGTATTTTGTGAAACTCATGATGCAACTTTAAAAAATTTTAGTTATGAATTATAGGGTGTTTGAGTTGTTAAATTATGAATGCTTTGCGAATTTTCTATTACGTTTATTAGTTAGCTTTCCATTTGAAAGTAGTATCCCGGGCCTAGGGGAGGATGCTCTAGAAATTTGGGGCATTACAGGTGCTATCAGAGCCTAGGATAGGAAACTTTGAAAGTATAGACTCATAGTATTTTTCTTTTTCGTTTCTCTCCTGCTACTAACTTTAATTGTTCTTGTTGATGACGTGAAGATGGACAAATAATGAATGAAGTTCAAAATATTCCATGACTTGAATTTTCGAGAATTGATCATGATACAATTAATCCAACTATATGCTATATTCGTGCCTTCACGAAATGAGCGAATTAACTCCCTGTGTGCATCTTGAATTAAACTTTATATATATGGCCGTTACGCGATTCATCCGTTAATACGCATGAATTTAGGCCTTCTTAAAATGAGGAAACTTCACAATGATTTCTTGAATTGGAGACCTAGAATTTTACCACGTGCGTAACACAATTAAGTCTCGTCATACAATTCAAGACATCAAAAACCCTGGTTAAGATTATTCTTGCATTTTTCAGACTGACATGGATTCACAAGAAAACCCATTACAATGAAACACGTCACAAGAAAATTTGTCTCAAAATGAGCCAACTGGAAAACGAGGGAGACCTCGTCGGGAATTGTTCGAAGAACTTCGGGCACTTGAAACACCTTATACCATGGATAACACTATACCCCGATGGCCAGTTCGGGATCGTTTACCTGCTGCACGCCGTCAGCCCCGTCGTCGCATGCCTCCAAGAAATGAGCTCGCGACAGACCAACTCCTTACACTTTTACGACAAGCCCTGAATCAGGGCCAACAACAAAAAAAATCAGAGGCACGGACAGGAGGAGAAGCCGATGATAGAATGCTGGCAAGATTTCTAAGACTAAATCCGCCTAGGATCAACGGCGAACTTGATGACCAGAAGGCGGAATCTTAGCTAGCTACAGTAGAAAAACCTTTCAAGGTACTAAACTACACCGATGCTCAAAAAGTAAAGTATGCCACTTACTTGTTTAAGGACACTACAAGTCATTGGTGGTCTGTAGTAGAAAGGAAGTGGGAAAGAAACGGAGTGGAAGGAAATTGGGAGGATTTTCGGGCTTAGTTCTTGAAAAAATACATCCCACAAGTGGTTAGGGATTAGAGAGAAAAGGAATTCATGAGGTTGATTCAAGGGCGGCTGACTGTGGCTAAGTATGAAGCAGAATTTAATCGATTGATTTAATACGCCCCTCACATATTGGCAGACGAGGAGAGGCGTAGGAAAAAGTTTGTGGGAGGTCTCAAGCCCAACCTAAGACGATCCTTGGCCATTAGTCGGCCACAAGACTACGACAGTGCTGTAGAATTGGTGCTGGAGTTAGAGACGGAGTTCTAAGAGCTCCAAAAAATTTCTGACAAAAGGAAAGGAAAATGGTCCAGGAAACCAGACCAAGAGCAAGGAAAAAATGATTTCTCTGGCAAGAAACCTAAGTCAGGAAATATATCATCGTCATCGAATAAAGGCCAAACCCCCTGTATCTGCAGGGAAAGCAAATTGCACGTATTGTGGTGGTACCTCGCATATCGAGAATCAATGCTGGAGAAAGTCAGGAAAATACCTTCTTTGTAGGAGTGACTAGCACTTTATCAAGGATTGCCTCAAGAACAACAGAAGTGGAAATTCTTGAGCACAGGGTCAACAATAGAAAAATACTGCTAGGCATACTAAAGTCAAGGCCAGAGCATATGCCCTGACCGGGGAAGAAGGTACGGAACCCACGTAGGTTGTGGAAGGTACGACTTTAATTCAGAATTTCACATGTAAAGCTTTGTTTGACCCTGGTGCAATGCATTCATTCATATCAATTGATGATACTAAGAAATTGAATTTAACTCCAGAACATATGGAAATGACATATGAGGTTACTTGACCAATAAACCTCAGGATAGGATTGAACTGAAAGATGTTAAAGTGGTAAATGAATTTCCTGAGGCATTTCCCGAAGAGTTGAATTTGTTACCCCCAAATCGCGAAATTGAGTTCATGATCGAAACTATTCATGGGGTAATGCCATTCTCGAAAATCCTACAGAATGGCACCAGCAGAATTGAAGGAGTTAAAAGAACAATTACAAGAATTGTTAGAGAAAAATTTCATACGAATGAGCTCTTCACCTTAAGGAGCCCCAGTCCTGTTTGTAAAGAAGAATGATGGGTCACTAAGGATGTATATTGATTACAGAGAGCTAAATAAAGTGACCATCAAGAATAAACACCCCTTTACCCCCATAATGAAAAATTGTTTGACCATCTTTAGGGGACTGTTGTACACTCTAAGTTGGATTTAAAACAGGGGTATTCCCAGTTAAAAATACGGGAAAAAGATATCTTTAAAATTGCATTTAATTCCCGTTATAAGCATTTTGAGTTCGTAGTAATGTCTTTTAGATTGGCAAATGCTCCTACAGCGTTTATGAATTTGATTCATCGAGTGTTTCATTCATACCTCGATTGCTCTGTGGTAATATTCATAGACGACATTTTGATCTATTCGAAGTCAAAAGAGGAGCATGAAGGATGTTTGCGACTTGTCCTTCAAACTTTAAAAGAACATAAGTTGTAAGCCGAATTCAGCAAATGTGAATTTTGACTGAAGAGAGTGACCTTTCTGGGTCATTTAATATCTCATAATAGACTTAAAGTGAACCCAAAAAAGGTTAAAATGGTTTTCAACTGGAAAAGACCCGAGACCGTTACTGAAGTGAGAAGTTTGTTTTTGGGATTGACTGGATACTATCGAAAATTTATCTAAAACTTCTCTAAGTTGGCGGGACCACTTACAAGGCTGACCCAAAAAGGTCGACGTTTTGATTAGGATTGGAAGTGTGAGGAAAGTTTGTTGGAGCTTAAGGAAAGATTGACAACAGCTCCAGTACTCACATTACTTGACGAGTCAGAAGAATTTACTGTTTAAACTGATGCCTCGAAAGAAGGATTGAAAAGTGTTCTAATGTAGAAAGGCAAAGTAATTGCTTACGAGCTAAGAAAGTTGAAAAAAAATCATGAGTTAAACTACCCTACTTATACTTCAGAATTAGCAACAGTAGTCTTTGCCTTGACAAAATGGCGTTGCTACTTATATGGGGCTAAGATTGAGGTTTTTATTGACCATAAGAGATTGAGATATATCTTTAGTCAGAAAAAAAAAAAATTAAATCTAAGACAACGGCATTGGATGGAATTTTTGGAGGATCACGATTTCACAATCATCTACTATCCAAGAAAAACAAATGTAGTTGCAGATGCTCTAAGTCGAAAAGAAAAGATAGCAAATCTGAACATCTATCTGGAACTGTTCAGTCAAATTTTGAAAGCCTAAGGAGAAGATGTTTAGGTTCAGAAACTAAAAATCAAGACAAGACCCAATTTTAAGATCGATACGGATGGGTTATTATGATTTAGAAATTGGGTATGTGTTCCTACATCGATGAGAGAAAGAGTGCTATCTGCAGCATATCAAGCTAAGTCTTCGGTGCATCTTCGAGAAACGAAGATATATAGAGATTTGAAACGAAAGTTCTAATGGGAAGGAACAAAGAAGGACGTAGCTGAGTATATTCAAAAATATCTGATCTACCAACTGGTAAAAGTGGAGCACCAGCGACCGTCTGGTAAATTACAACCGCTCCCAATACCAAGTTGAAAATAGGACCAGATGATCTCTTCACTGAGATTCACAACGTATTCTATGTCTCTTAGTTACGGAAGTACTATCCCGATCCCTCGCATATTATCGAGTACTTTGACGTTTCCCTTCAAAGTGACCTTTCATATGTAGAATAACCCGTTCGTATATTAGATTTCTAGGTTCGTGAGCTTAGGAATCGTAGGGTACCTCAAGTTCAGGTACTTTGGATGAGTTAGAAAGTAAAAGAAGCTACTTGGGAACATGAGGATGAGATATGAGACCAATATCCTCACCTATTCGCATAAGGTATGAATTGAATCTGGGGACCATATTCTCTTAACGGGGGGAGAGTGTAACACCCTGAAATTTTCCTTAACTAAAATTTTAATCTTCTGTTTTTCAACCGTAAATTGTTTTTGTAATTGCAAAAATCGTTTTATCATTAAAATAATTTCTTTAAATCCGAAAGATTTTTCTAGCTTTCGATACTTTGTATATGCGCGGTTTTGGCCCAAACGAGCCCAATTATTGGTCCAAATAGCACCAAATTTTAGCCCAATACTTTGAGACCCAAAACAATATTTTTAAAAATAGGAGGCGGGATCATGGCTGCCAATCAGCAGCCATGCTTGAGCATAGTTTCCCCACCACCATCATTCCAAAGTATGGCCACTTCAAACACTTTGGCTAAATTGTGAACAAGTCCTCAACAACTTTTATATTGCTAAGAGGTCCTTATGAGCTCTATAAATAGCTAGGTTATTTAAGTTAAACTTTTTTTCTACCTTACCACAAGTTTTCATACATATAAACACACACATCTTGTTCAAAGAAAATCATTCCTAAGTCCAATAACTCTATCATCAAAGCATTTTACAAAGGGAAAAATTGAAGGGAGCTCACTCTCAAGTGTGTTGGTAAGAGGGAAGTATAAAAAATTTGAGTTTATAGTTCATTTGGTGATTTAGGTGTTATTGGTGCATTAGCCTAAAATATGTTGTGTTTAATTTTGTTTTAGGTAATTTGTCTATAGTTTTGGAATCATCTAACCCCTAACCGACAAGGAAACTTAGGACCAAGGTAAGTTTTATGGTTTCCTCACTTCTTGGTTGATTTTATGCTTCAATATCCGAAAAATCCATGTTGGCATGCTTTAATTGCAAGTTTGAGCTTATCTATGTTGAATTTGATGATTTGTTGTGCTCGTAAGCTCAATATTCTTGAAATGATGTTTCTTGAATCTTTAAACATGCTTGTTATCATCATTGTAACCTTGGAATGGATTTGAATCATGGACGATGGAGAACCGAATGAAATCTAAAGAAAATCGATTTTTCACCGTGACTATACTTCTTTTTCATAAAACTTGACAATTTTAGAATATTTACTTGAAACTAGGATTTTAAAAGATTATATTTCAAAGGAAATATTTGAAAATTTTTATTTTTATGAAAATTATGATTTTATAATATTTTTTCTCCAAAATGCGAAAAACTAAATTTTAAACTTAAAAATTAGAAAACTCAATGATGAGTAGTACAAACTATGTTTAGTTTCTTCATATATCATCCTCTGCTATTATAAGGTTTTCAAAAAAAAAAAAAAAAAATTGTCGAGCGCTTAAGTGCCCAAGTCAGTGGCTTCGTCCACTGTTTGAGCGCCCAAATGTGCGCCCTAGCGCTCGAGTCCAAAGAGTTTGGTACTGTGTGAGCACCCGAGCGCCCGTTTGAGTGCTTAAGCACCTAAACCCATAGCGAAAAATACTATTTTGGCGCTCAAGCGCCCATACGAGCACTCAAGTGCCAATTCCAATAGTAGAATTTCATCATTTTGACTTCGTTTATCGATCTCGAACTTATATTTCACTTCTTTGAACTCTTTTAAGGTTTGAAACGACTTTCTCGCAGTCCATGGTCTTATGTCCAATCTAATCGTTGAACCTATTTGATAATCGAATCTATTTTTCTTGAATTCGTTTGATATGAGCACATGTAATTGATTTAGCCCAATAAGTTTGTTTATGTTCATATATTCGCTCTAAACCTATATGCGTGATATGTTGGGCCATGTGTAATTCTTAAGTGATTTGAATTGGGCAATATTGGATTGTCGATTCGAACTCTTGAGAATTCCTGTCTGTTGGGTAACCCGGAAGAGTCCTGGAGTTAGGATTTCAAACAACAATTCGAGGCATGCGGTTGGGTGTGCTTCAAAATATGTATGTGCTGCTGGAGTGGCCACTCGAGTTAGCAATTTGGAGGGATAAGGCATATATATGTTTTGTTAGAGTTATAAGGGTGGCAGACCCACCAAACGTTAGTTTCAGCCATATATATGATTAACATGAATGTGATATTATTTCCAGCTATTCGTTTCGTATGATCGTCTTTACAATTTTATTTTGTTGTAAATCACATTCATGTTTGATTTTTTTGTCATGATCATTGTTAGCTTCTTGCTTCCTTTGTTATACCCTTCGTCTCTCATATGCCATGAATTTGCTGGATCAGTGGACTCATGACTTCAAATTACTATGTAGGAAATTGACTCGATGGATTGGGATTATGAAAAGCTCAAATAGCATTTGGTATTTTGACTTATGTAATTTGACCATGAATAAGCTTAGTTGAACTTGTAAGAATTTAAGTACGATTAGTTGTATTTTGTGGAACTCATGATGTAACTTTGGAAAATTTTAGTTATGAATTATGAGGTGTTTGAGTTGTTAAGTTATGAATGCATTGCGAATTTTCTGTTCACAGTTATTATTTAGCTTTTCGATCGAGAGTAGTGTCTTGAACCTAGGGGCGACTGCTCTAGAAATCCAGAGCGTTACAATAATAATCATCAAACAAGGCAATGAATCCATCATAATCCAACAAGGAATAATAAGAAGAAGTTTAAACTCATGAACATTACAATCAAAGAAAGGAAATGAAATTATGATACAAAGGATTCCATTATTAATGAGCACAAGTGATAACCATAATCCTTACCTCAATTCTTTGATTACAATCCATAACATGTTTCTAAATTCTTCAAAGATACTCCAAGCAAATCACTCAATAGTTCAAAATCAAAATCCCTTGTTAATCACTTTTCCTAGAACGACAGTCACTATTTCAAAAATTTTATCTCAAAGTTCCTAATAGTTTAACAGTGAAATTTGTTTCTACAATTATTTTAACTCGACAATCTTTCTAACGGGGGCTTCTAATTGACGATCCGACGGTCAGATCTTCCCCTACATCTACTCAAAATTCCAAGCTTGTTACTGTCCTTATTCTCGGTAGAATGAGCATATTGTTTTTCATCAATATTTTTTACCACTTTTCTCCATGTTTTTTATTAATTGTTTATTCTAACATTATTTACACTCAATAAGGTTTATAACGGTTTATCATATAGGCCAATTTGATAAGATTAAGTTGGGTTTTTAAACTTTGGAAGTTGGAGGTTATGCTGGAACAGGGGGTATACCCAAGGCCATAATGTTTGTGTATATACTAGAATTCAACCTTAAACTTTCAAGTTTCAATACTTCTATTTCAAATCTAAATATTATTCAAGGTTAATCATCACGATACCAAATCAATCAATATAATAGATTCTGAGGTATAAAATGAAAACTCAAGAAAATCAATAATCAACTAAAATTCTTACCTCTTATGCTATTAATCCTCAAGGTCTTGATAGTAAACTCTAACTTCTCAAATAATTCCTATAACAATCAATATCATAAGAGATTATATCATAGTTTTTTAAACCTTAATCTTAAAACCCAAATTAGAAATTGAGAACTTACGAAATATAATTACCTTACTCTTTTTCCCCTTGTAATTAAAACTCAAAAGTTGGTTTTAATGGACTTAAGAAAATTAAAAGAGATGATGATGAACATATCTTGAGAGAGAATGTGAGACAAGGGATGGACAAGAAGAAGAAAGAAAGGGGTGTTGTCATGCAAAATTTCAATCAAATTTTATAGAAATTAATTTGGGATTCATTTGCCATTTTTTAATTTGTTTGTTCTCATCCGATTTGTTTGTATTAATTGTTAGTGATTTTCATCAATAAAAGATTATGGGCTTTCCTTTTATGTGCAATGTGATCACTAACTTGGAATCAGTTATGTAATTAATGATTGGGGCATTTGATAATAGTTGCATATGATTAAAAATTGTGAATAATTATAAATTATGAAAAAAAATTTAAATTAATTGTAATAAAAAATATTTTTCAGTTTTCACATGTGAATATAAATTATTGGCTTTTTTAATTATGAATTCTTTTTAAATGAATAATTATAAACTATAGGCCATTTTTTTTATATGTGTAATGCGATTGTTAACTTGGTATCAATTTTTATGCAATGGATGATTGTCACATTTGACGATAAAAAAGGTTTATATTTTTTTCTCTCTTTTTTTTAAGAGAGAATCGATTACATTTAATTGTATATTAATATCATTATATGAATATATTTTCAAGATAAAATACATAAACTAAACATGATGCAAATCTCTAAACAATTATTCGATAGACAAGTACTACCATTTAGTAGACAATCATCCACTTGCTATTAGTAGAACTCAAACTAGCACATCTCATGTGGAAATGGGCAGGCGAAGCTACTTTATCTAAAGGATATTGGCATTTATGATTAAAAAATATGAATAATTAGACATTATGAAGGAAGTGCAAAAAATCAATTGTGTCAAAAATTATTTTTTAGTTTTTTTTTATAAGATGATTAATGCATCAAATCCTTAAATTAATAAATCATATCAATAACATCTGAAATCAATAATTAGTGAGAAAATATCAAATAGAGCAATTCCCAAGTTTGAAAGTTTTAAACTAATTTGAAGAACCAAATAAATGTTGATTTCCTACATAACTGTTTGATAACTTACCAAGAAAGAGATATATTTATGAGTATTTCAAGTGATAATATTACGACAACATATCCAAATATAAAATCTCATTGAAATTGGATTAATGTATTTAAATTTTACTGTTATTAAACATTCATATATTTTTAAGTTAATTTTACTAATATTTTGATAACACTTAATCAAAATTTTGGATACACCACTGCTGGCCTGAGCCTTGGTGGATTGGAGAGTTGCTTGCCCATAATGTGTAATATAAAATTGAGATATAAATAACTTGCTTAAGATGAATATTTAATTATTGCACATTGATTCTTTTGCCATAGTTTATAAGAAGGTGATATTTTCACTACTTATTCCATGCAGGATGGGGGATCACAATTATCCCACCTTCAAAATGCAACATCCTCGTTGCAACATACTACAATCCAAGATCAGCTACATGTTTGGATTCTAGATATGGCTCTTACGGGGCCAAGAGGTAGTTTCCACACATGTAGCACTTTGCTCTGCTCCTTGTATAGCACTTGGTTTCCTTTAACTGATGATCGATATTGGTGCCATTTGCGATGCCCAAGGCATGGGGGTTTGGTGAATGTATGGATTGCTTGAAAATTCACCATATGGAGTTTGAAATTGAGCATTGTAGAGTTTCTACAAAAGGGATATCCCATAATTGTACATAAATTTTTTGGATAAGGTGTCCAATTTGTCATTATTTAATTACTTAATTCATGTGAGATGGTGTTACAGGGGGTTTGTACTTAGACAAAATTTTCGCCTAAAACTTATCCGCTGTGCGGCTTAATCGCCCCAACGACTAGTCAGCCTATGCAAGTCCGTCCGACGGGTACTTAGAATTTTTGAGAGTTTGAGAGAAGTTCGCACACAAACACAATATGTAATAGACACAGTGAATTGCATGAAGAAATCTCAGTCTTGTATTTTATTCCTCAATTTCAAAGTAAAAAGGTTCAAAACCTTCATATAACACTCACTTTTTAGAGTAAATCACACACACGTGAGTTGTGAGGTCCTCAGACATACTTAGAGATATTAATAACTTGTCCTAGTCCAATTAGGATTCAACTTAGACAAAACCTACAATTACAAGGAATTATCAATTCCTATCAAAGTTAAGATTCCTAAGCTAATTGCTCACATGATAGAGAGTTCTTCTTTGCTTGGAGTCTTCCACATTCCAACTTTGGTTAAGTCCAGCTACAATCCCACATTGCTGCTATTTGACTTTCGCTCACCCGACGTGCATCGAATGCCCGTCGCTTGACGCACGCTGGGCTTCCACCCATCATGTGCATCACTTAACACTTTTTGACATTCTTTCACACAATGCCATGCTCATCGTGCCTAAGTGTTTCCTTGTTCTTTAGGTTCCGTCCTTTCTCGCATTTGATGCCCGTCATGCGTGTTGCAGACCTTCTGTGCCCCCGTCACTTATCAGCACACGTTACTTTGTGCAGTACACAGCTGCACATCCGGCACCCGATGGGAACGTGCGTGCAGTACCAAGCCTATGCTCCTGTCGTCCGTTAGCCATGCACCACAAATTCGCAAGTGTCCGCAACCCGACGTGTTCGCCTAATAGTGCTTAGCAACCGTCGACATGTGTTGTCCCAACCACCACATGTGCATGCTTTAGTTCATCCGACAGTCTACCCAACATGCGAAGCACACAGCCCATCCGCCGACCGAGGTTTGCTTTCCTTGGTTCCGCACCATGCCAACACCTGTTGCCCGTTAGCATAGAAGCCCACCGTGCCAAGGCTACCCGACGCTTCAAGGGGCGAACAGATGGGTATTACACTTTTCAAATAAAGTACAATATATTTTTTTGGTCCCTTTTTTTTCCTTATGGATATATTTTGTTGATCTAATATTCATGCTTTGTCATTGACATTAGACCTTAGTCTAGGAAATATTAACACAAAAATAAGAGGGCAACTAAAATAAGAAGAAAAAAGAATGTCAAGTGTAATAATATATAATGACTTATTATAAAAAGACTATGACCCACACTTTTTAACTTTTGGGCCAATATATGCAAAAATTTTCAAAATTCAAATCTTACATTTTTATTTTTTTATTAAAAAATAATTACATTCGATCATACATTAGTACCGTTATATGAATATATTTTAAAGATTTTACATATATGAATGAAAATTATTATTTGAAGGTTATATATTGTACGCAACACAAAATAAAAATATAAGAAAAATATTTAATCGAGTCGGACTTTTTTTTATCGAATTTCAAAGATCTATTGAATTAGAACATGTTATTAACAGACTAAATCATATGGAATAGTGAGTAGAATTCGGTTATATAGCTTGCTACAAGTCAAATTTGGATCAAATGAAGATAATGTGGAATGAGACCTGATTACCGATGTGAATCTAATCCAAGACCGTCTAAAATCTGGACCTCTCAATACTAAATTTAAACCCGATTAAATCAAGAGCCTAATAAGAAAATTTGACACGAATCATAATAAATTATAATTATGTTAGAAAAATGTATACATCATTTCACTAAGTAAAGTACCATAATAGATATAAATTTTCAAATTATTAGTTATAATGTCACATATATTATATTTTATTTTACGAGTTTTTATTAAAATTACATATATAATATTATCAATTATTAAAGTAAAAAGAATATTACTAAAATTTGGATTCGGATCTTTATGAAATAGAATATTTAATTCCATATCCAGTATATTTTTTTGTCGAATTATGTATATTCATAATCGGATATAATTTGTCAATTATTCTCTGGTAGAAATTCTAAAAATTCGGGTCAATTTGGATTCGTGCCATATCTATACTATATATAAAGCAAGAGCACCAAATGTAGTTTTTTTTTTTTATCCGTCATGCTGAGTATACAAAAATAATCATATTACAAAAAATAATAACAAAACAGTTATAAAAAAAAAAGAAAGAATAACACATTATTTTTCTTTAATTTTTCTTTTTTGATATTTCTTTTCTATTTCATTCTTGTATTCAATTTAATTTTTAATTTCCAACTTTTGTTTTCAAATTTATCTTTCGATCATGTTATTGTACATAATAAATTAATATAAAAATATTCTTATTATGAAAATAATAAATATTTTTAATTTTGCAAACAAAAAAAAAAAAAAAAAAAAAAAAAATAGACACACACATCAAGTGTGTCACAATTACTAGTTAAAATGGATCCCCTGTCAACGATCGTGATTCACACCCAACACAAGCAAATCGCAGATGGGCTTGAGCTATCTCACTTCGAAGTTTCTTTAAATGAAAACGTTTTGAGTTGGGCCTCAACGGATGAGAACTGAAAAGCCCAATTCAAACTCTGCATTTCCATATAAAATCCTTCTTATAGAACCCTAATCTCCATTCTAGGGTTTGCATTTTCGCACGGCACACTCGTATTCAGATCTTTGCTTCTCATTCTCTTTCGGCAAACTCGAAAATGGCAACTCAGATGAGCAAAAAGAGAAAGGTTTCTTCTCTGATCTATTCTATTTGTTTACGTGTTTTGTAGTAAACGTACGATTAATGACCTTTTTTTTTTTTTTTGGAATTGAATGTGCTGCAGTTTGTAGCTGATGGAGTGTTCTTTGCGGAGTTGAACGAGGTGTTGACACGTGAGTTGGCTGAGGATGGTTACTCTGGAGTGGAGGTCAGGGTTACTCCCATGAGAACAGAGATTATCATTCGCGCGACGCGCACGCAGAACGTTCTTGGTGATTGTTCAATTCCATTTCTTTCGACTTCCGTTCACACATGAAGCTGTTTCACATATTTAAGTTTTCCGTCGCAAATTTCCAATTTGGTTAGCTAATTTTGGCAAATCCACTGTTTAAGTTCGATAAATTGTTTATCCATTTAGTTTTTTATAAAAGGGTACTTTTGTTTATTTTCTGTGTCTCGTAAGTTTTAATAGATGTGATTGGCTTGATTACAATAGGAGAGAAGGGAAGGAGGATCAGAGAGCTCACCTCTGTGGTGCAGAAGAGGTTCAAGTTCCCTGAGAACAGTGTCGAATTGTACGCTGAGAAAGTTAACAACAGGGGTCTTTGCGCCATTGCCCAGGCTGAGTCCCTTCGATACAAACTCCTTGGTGGACTTGCTGTCAGACGGTAATGAATTTTACTTTTCATTCTTGCTGAAATAGCCAGTAATTGATGTGACAGTTGTTTCGAATTTCAGTGATTGATCCCTTGCCAAACTGTTTATTTTGCATCATCTTGTATGATTAATGTTGTAAATCGAGACTGTGCTAGTTTGTCTGATACTTGGTGATTCCATCTACTGCTGTAATCATGCTAGTTTTTCTGTAGCTTTTGCCCTAACCTGTCCAATTAGAGCTGGCAAGTGCTTGTGGTACTATTTCAAAGAACCCAATTCATGTGAGGACTTACAGAGAAGGTGACAGCAGCAGTAGTAATTACAATTTGCATTAAGTATCCTATCTGTTTTTCATTCTTTGACCTTTAAGTGTCAGTTGCTACAAAGTTATCATGTCATCCACAAAGCAATATTGGTGCTGAAATACCAACATTTGCGTCGGATGATGACTAAAACAACTGTCTTCTTCCATGTCATAATTTTCATGTAGCATACTAGTCTATATGTAGTGAACATGGAGAAGGTACATGATTAATCATTTATTCCATTGATAATCCATACTAAAGTATGTGTTTTATCTGTTGATTTTTACGTCATTGTTTATTCCCTATGAAATGCTGATTCTTTGTATCTTGTATGATTAAACAACTCAAGTGCATAGTGGATCTATTCATGTCTTTTCCATGACATACCCTATCATAGTAGTCTCTCTAGGTTATGCCTTAACCTGTCCACTGAGAGCTAAATCTAGTCAGGCTTCTGTCATTGTGAAATTGTTTGTGGTACTGTCTGAAGGCCAACCTGATTTAGAAGCATTATACAGAATGCTTTAGCAGTTATTGTATTAGTACTAGAATAAAATGTGGACGCTTATTCTATCAGGCTGCTTATTTTTTAAGCTTTTACTAAGTTTGAATATTGCTGTCATTATGTTAGCATGTCATCCACAAAGCAATACTGGTGCTTCAATACCAACATTTGTGTCGGATGATGACTAGAGTAACTGTCTTTTTTCCTTGTCAATGTTGTATGTAGTGTACTGGTCTTCATGCAGTGACATGGAAAAGATACATTTTTAATCACTTACTCTGTATTTATCCATTCTGAAGTGCATTCTTTCATCTGTCATCTTTAGGGAGTAGGTTTTTGGTACGATATATATTATAAACGATCAACTTCTCTGAGATGTTTTCCTGCTGAAGTGTTTTCTATAGTATTTGGTTGCCAAATTGTAATAAATAAAATATTTTCAATACGTGCTGGACCTGTACTCCTTTTTAGTTCTGAGATTGAGATTTTTTTTCTATGGCATCTAAAGCTGTATTGTATATTTAGGAATGTATTATCCTACATGGAATTGTTGTAGGAAAAGTTAGGTTTGGTTACAATTTTGATTACAATTAATTTGGACAATCTGTTGCTTATGCTTGACAAATCCATCTCTCTTGGTTGATGATGTAATGTGATTGCCCAATTTTTAAAGTAACCTGGAATTTGGATGGGATATTATTTTGTTTTAGTTAAACATCTCATTTATGCTAGAAATAGTTTATGAAATGTTATACCGTTCTTGTTGTCTTTCCTCAGGGCTTGTTATGGTGTTTTGAGGTTTGTTATGGAGAGTGGAGCCAAAGGATGTGAGGTAAGAAATAGCCTGACCTTGATTTTTCAGATTTCTGGATTATGTTGTATTTACAATTAATGTATTCTGAAATGTGTTACAGGTGATTGTTAGTGGGAAACTGAGAGCTCAGCGTGCTAAGTCTATGAAGTTCAAGGATGGCTACATGATTTCTTCTGGTCAGCCAGTCAAGGAATACATAGACTCTGCTGTTAGACATGTTCTACTCAGACAGGTTTGATTTTCTGCTGCTGGTTTTATAATAGTAATTATTGCGGATGTTGCTTGGCTCTCCTTGCTTGTGTTTTACAATCCTTTTAGAACTTATGATTGTGTTTGCTTCTTAGGGCGTACTTGGTATCAAGGTTAAGATCATGCTTGACTGGGATCCCAAAGGAAAGCAGGGACCAACAACTCCCCTTCCAGATCTTGTTACAATTCATCCTCCAAAGGAAGAAGAATTTGTACGGCCAACTTTGCTTCCAAGTGAAGTTGATGTGCAAGCATAAAGCATTTGCAGTTTGTAGTACCTTTTACTTAGTAATCTTTTCACAGATGAATCAGAACGCGTGACCAATTTTCGATCTACAACAGCAAATTTTGTTTGGGTTTACTTTATGGAATGTTGTTAAGTAGTAATTTTTGTCACACTTGTTTCTTTTATTTTCAGACTATTGAGATTGATGTGCATTTCAGGGTTCGAAAGGGTTTATTGAAGAATTCACATTAGACAAGACTGAATTGAACAATTTGTACTCGTGGCAGTACGCCTTTCAATTCCTTTTCCAATTTTTATTAATTTAATCCGAGGTCCTCTAAAAAGTTACAGTTAATATGTGGTTAATTAGGTGTAGAAAGGGCTATTACAAGTCGCAACTAGTAATAAATTAAAAACAGAAAATCGTAAATAAAAAGGAAAAATAGGATTAGGGAGTGCATCGAGCTAACTAGAAGAGTCAGAAATTAATTGGCAAAACACGAAGATGCTAAACGTATGGGACAATTTATCAAGAGTTGTGCAAGAAATAATTAAACAAAAGAGTTAATTATATTTGACTACCTTATGAGATTAAAAAATTATCAACTACTATTCTCGTGATTTAAAAATTATAAACTAATTGTTATAAGTTTGTAAAATTACAAAATTATTCATTCCATTAGGGTTTTTGATGGATAAGTATTAAATGACCATTTTGACCTGGTATATTCCGTTAAGGTAGTGGTTAGCAATTTTATAATCTTCGAGAGTAGTAAAACGTAACTATCCGATATGTATACCTCTTTTTTTGTAATTAATTTTCAGAAAAAATTAAAATTATTTTTAATTATTAAAGATAATTTGTTTAAAAAAATTTAAATTTTTTAAAAATAATTTTATGGAATTATTTTTAGTTTAATCTTTTCATATTAAAGAATATTAAAAACAATTAATTTTATTTTGAGCAATTATTTTTTAGAAAAAAAATTTTTGTATACTTTTCTTTATGTTTTTTGGCAAATTTTTTCTGTAATAAATTTTTGAAATGATTCTATGTAATTAATTTCCTTTAATTTTATGAAATAATTCTAAAATAATTTTTAAAAATAAAGTTGATGCTCACGTGGTTCTAAGGATGTTGGTGATTTTGAGAGCTTCTTATTTAGATATTTTTTCTTTTATTTATTCCTTACTTAAATGACAAGTTTTCTCTTAGGTGATGTTGACGTAAGTTATTTTTTAGCAAAAAATTGCTGAAAAGTGGACCAAAGAACCAAAGTGGTACAAATTTATTAGTTTAAGGACCCTAAAGTCAAAAATAAAATATGAGGGACTAAATTGAGAAAAAATAAAAATTCTAGGGACTATTAGTAAAAATTGTTCTAATTATTATTATATAAAAAATAATATAAAAGTATTTTTAAATGAATTATATTTAATAACAAAAACTAATTTTAATTTCTTTAAAATAAAATTACGTAAATAATTACAGAAAATTATTTTAAAAAATTATTTTAGAAAGAAAGAGTAATTACATTTGACTACCTTCGGAGATTAGGAAATTACCAACTACTACTCTCGTAGTTTAAAAATTACAAATTAATCCTCATAAGTTTGTGAAATTACAAAATTATCCATTCCGTTTGGGGCAAAATGGGAAGTTTACTTGAACAATTGATGATGTCATCTTTTTCGGTCAAAAATCCTAACGGAATGAATGATTTTGTAATTTCACAAACTTATGGGGGTTAATTTGTAATTTTTAGACCACGAGGGTAGTAGTTGGTAATTTTCTAATTTTCGAAGATAATAAAATATAATTAACCCTAAACAAAATGGGAAAAAAGTTACGTACAAGAGATTGCTATAAGAGTAACAACTAACTACGGTGGGGTGCCGAGGCGGTCTTGCAATTCAAACGTCGCGTTTCAAGATATTATTCTTTAGGAAGGCTGCACCGAGATATATTTTATTTAAAATCTGTTGATAGGTATTTAGTTGTCAAATGTTGGATGGTGTCGGAAATGGTGCACTTCTTATTGTTATGAGAAGAAAGTTTGTTTTCTGTTAAAGATGAAGATATGACACCAAATCTTGTTTTTCTGATTTTAGCCTTCACATAATGAATATTTTTTACAAATGCTCAGGGTTTTTATAGCAAAATTTCTCCTTTATTATATTTCTCATTGCACATTTTTGCCGAAATAACCATACTTTTCTTTATTTTCATATTTTCAACTTTTCATCATTTGAAGTGATGATACCCAAATCCATCGTTAACATCAAAGGTCTAATTGTTTCGAGGTATTGTTCCGTCGACATTCGTTGTGTGGGTTTTTGTCCTAAAACGGTATCTTGAAGGGTGAGAAATGAGAGATAGCTTATAAAATTTTTCAATCTTCTTGATTAAGGGGTTTATAATGAAATTAAGTTTGTCTCATATCAAAAGAGATTTAAGGCTTGAGATAGTTTATAAGCTTTTACTCGTCGAGGCGTCTTTTAATGACAAAAACATCCACTATGAGTGCTAGTAGGACAATATCTCGAAACCAATATGGAAACCGCTTTGGAAATCATTACAGAGAAAGAAATATGTTTAAATGGCATGGTGTACTTAAGAATTGTTTTAACTAACAAAATAAATCTACAAAAAGAATTCTTAATAAAGCAACTTTATATACCATAAAACTATACTTTCTGGCCAACAAAATAAAAAATACAAAGAAGCTATGGATGATGTAAATGTATAGCTTTGTGTGGTTACCTTCTTGCACTTTCAATGAATATCTATATCTATAAATAAGAGATATTAAATTTAAAGCATGATAATCTAATTGCATAACATCTTATATTTATTCATTCTTCACGAACATAAATGAGAAGTAAGCCTTCAAGTACACTCATAAAGGATCAACAAATTTTTGTAATTTAGAATAATTATTTTGCCCTGAATGTTTTTGTAGTGTTTATATTTATAAATGAATGTGCATGTAATGTGTGATATCCCCCTCCCACATTGAAAATTTAAAGAAATACCAACCAATATATAAACAATCGTCAAGGAATCTATGTTCAACCATTGGATATCCCTTTTGAGCGAGTTGTTCACGGCTCAATTTCAGGTTGTGCACGGTAGATTCTCAGGCCAATCTCACGTCCCGGGCCCTTGGGTTCGAGGCGTGACATAATGTTCTTGAATTGGAAAAGATTTCTTTCAAAACAATAGGATAAATGTTATATTTCAGAAAATATAGGGGCATAAATGTTATGCAATCAGACTTATAGGGGAAATAATGGCCAAGTGATATTAGTTATTTCAATACTATATTCATTATGTGTAAAATATTCACCTCAGTAGCTAGTTTTTGTTAGAATTTTGCACTAGACGAAGATAATGTTACATTATTTGCAACACACTAGATTAATTATATTAATTTACAAAAAATACTACAAGTTCATGTAATACATAAGTTGATGCTATTATTAACATTATAATGACAATAGCTTGCAATTAGCAAAGGCATAATTACCTCTAACACTCCTAATGTTTGCCATAATTCAAAACGCCCCCTGATATTAAGATAGTTACTATTACATTTCCTAAGATTTAGATAATTACTACTATAATCCTTAAAGAATAAAGATACAAAAAATGGCCAACAAAAGCCAAGTCTGCTAGAATTCCATCGGAGTAATTTCCCCAGAGTTTCATGTGGAATTTTTTTATTGAAAACTTTCGTCGAAAAATCGGCAATTTTTTTTTTTTTTTTCCCAAAAATAGTGGGAGTGGCATGAAATGCTAGTCGAAGCGTTGTGGCCTTATTGAAACTCTGGACGTACAGCAACTAGCTTTTCCCCTTGCAGGCCAACTTATGGCCCAGACGCAATGCTCTCTCTAGAAATTCAAGTTGAGTCTCTAGGAATTACCAAGCAAAACAACTTAATCACTGAGGAGTATTTGCAAGCCTTTGCTGAGTATTGGCTAATGGCCTTTGAGGACATTCAACATAACAAAGCTATAGTGGCTAAGGATCACAATGAAGATATAAAGCGCAAAAGCTTTACAGAAGAGACCCTGTACGGAAGGCCATCCCATCTATTAGCTTGAAAGACCGAAAATTAGGCTAGGGATTGTGAAAATGAGAAGGATCCTTCATTGTTTGCACAGTTGTAATTGGCTGATCAAGTACCTGGTATTTAGCAGAGCATTTGAGCAGTCAACCAACGAATTTAACCATTTCAACCTACAAATTGTGAGATATCTAGCCGATAGGCACATTTTGCGGAAATAGGCCTAAGCAAGGCCACCTTAGCTAAAAAAGTATTGTGCACTTGACTCTTGTTGGCTGAGTTTTGAGAATGAAGTTTGACCAAGTCTTAAGTGGTTGAAGAAGGAACTAGTCAAGCCGAAAAACAAGGAATTCAGCTAACTATGGAACTAATAGAACTTTAAAAGGAAAATTCAAGCAGAATCATACATATACACAATCATACATATAAAAAACGAAGTTCTCAAGAACACTTAAAGTTAGACCTTTCTTTCTTTCTTTCACTTAAAGTTAGAGCTTTCTTTCTTTCATCAAGCTTAGTTTGGTTTTACATTTGTGTGATTTATGCTTTCAGCAATTTAACTTCAAGTATTGTCTTTATTTCATCAAACTCCTCATCCAATTCTTGTTGAATGCAAGTAATTCCTTTTTCCTTTTAAGTGCTGTTTGAGATTTTGTTTATTCATTCCATTTACCATCAACCGTTAGTACTAGAATTTCCTAAAACAAGATAGTTATAACGTTAACTTGCGAGACCTTTGCTAAAAGCAGAGTCATCTTTTAATGCAGATTGCTTGAACTTGAGAATCAACAGCGTGATATGACTCTTTTTAGCTGATACTACGGCTAGTAGCTTAATAACAAATTTTAGAACGCAACAGTTAGTTTTATCTTCCATGTACTTGCCATTGCAGCTCTACTTGCATATATTCGATTCTTACTATTTTGGGTTTTGCAGTTCCATTTTCTTTCTTCATTTTCTTAACAATAAAAGACTAAAAGAAATAATAATATGTATGCAAACTCTTGAAAAGATCATTGTGAGGTTGTCAAAAGGAGAGAATTGCATATTACCCCCTGTGTTATTTCAAAATAGCATAAAGATCCCTGTAAAATTTTAAATAACATTTTACCCCTCTCTACTTCTGCAAATGTTGCATACGTGCCATACATTCATTCGCACAGTGTGGGAATATGTAAAATCTCAAAAATGCCCCTGTAAATATGAAAATGAAAATCTAAAAATTTGGTGAAATTGAAACCTCTCTCTCTTTTCTCCTCCTACTTGATTTGAAATAGTAAGCCCTTACCATGAAAAATCTTCATGTTTCCTCCTTCAAAAATCCGGTTTTATTTAAAATTTTACAAGGATCTTTATGATATTTTTAAATAACACACGGAGGTAGTATGCAATTCTTTCATGTAAAAGGTCAACACAACCTGTCAACCTAAGCACGATCCATCTAAAGAAATCAAGTTTAGGTTTAGGACTTTCGAGCTTGGATCAAATCAGATGGACCCAAAAAAGGAACTTGGAAAAAAAGCAGGTTAGATTGACCTAAAGATCAACCAGACAACCTAAAAAATTGAAATCATCTAAATTATAACCAGACCCAACCTAACACCTAAATAGATTTACTATATATAATATATTGCATAACATTTTAAGTTTTATTTTCGTCGTGTCAGGTAGTTATTTTATGTTTTTGGAGGTTTAAGTCTTATAACAACGGTTTATTGATTTGTAATTTGTTAAGTTTTGTAGTTTATTGGTTTGTAAATTCTTTGACTCATTAGTCATTATGAAACTTAATGGTTTATGTTGATTGCTAGGAATTCAACTGTTCAATGTTTGATTTTTATCATATGGTCTTAAGTTTAAATTTTTAATTTATTAATTGATCTCTAATATGATATAGTTGTAATATGAACATAATAATTTTAAGAGTAAATTGCACTTTGCCCCCAACGTATAGGATGTTTTGGACTTCGCTCCCTAACTTTTGCATTTTTATACATTGTTCTCCAACAGTTTAAAAATGTGCACCTTTACACATTTCTATCAATTTCGATTAAATATTCGTAGAATATTCCGTTCTATTGACTCATATGCATGGAATGTGTGATTATTGAGGGCATTTTTGTCATTTTTTATCACCAGTTTGTGCATGTACTAAAATAGCCTTGTGGTAAAACGATCAAATAGAAGCCATTTTCACTTCTAAGATTTACTGTGCAACACTAGGGATTTACAAAAGAAAAATACCCAGTTCTATTTTTGATTTCTTCAACCAAAGTTCTTCAATTTTATTGATTTTCAGGCAATGGGGTGGCAATTAAGGAAGGAGAATGACGAAATACCACGTGGAAGGAGTGCTTCAGATAACGGTAAGTGTGACTCATCGCTTTTATACTTTTGAATATACTATATTTGCTTTAAAGTTAATATTTTTGGGTGTGTTTTTTTTGAATATTATATTTGCTGTTTCTACTTGATTCTTCCGTTTGTTTGTGTTTGGTGGGCTTGCATTGCATTTATGGTTTTTTTATTTTCTTTTTCCCATGTGTGTAGTTATTACTCCTATCCCCCGTGATTTATCTATGCTTTTTTGTTATTTTGGCTTTAATATTTTTTTAATATTTCTTTTTTTGTGGGCTTATTCAATATTCAATTTTTAATAGATAATGTTCATGATGTTGAAACTGGGGTCCCAAAACACTAACAAACTGTATTTAATTCATTGGCATCGGCTTAAATAGTGATAAATTTACCATCAGAATGCATCGTTTTGGGCAAATCTGTGACTTTGGTAAAATGGCTTACGTTAGGCGAAAATAGACCATTTAGATAACTATTGTCAAGATGAGGTTTCTCTACTAGAGATTATTAAAATGGCTAAAGAAATTAGGATAGATGTTATTGGGGTTGCATTCTACTATGTAGAATAGGGTCTATTTACTACTGCTACATAATATTAATGAAAACAGATTGTGATGCAATGGATTTGGTGAACTTTATTGATGAGGATAGAGTGGTTGACATATTTGTAGACCATGTGAATGTATTAGAACCTATTTAGGTGAGAATAATAATACCACGAATGGGGAAGAGGAAAGATGTGTGGATGAAACAAAGGAGGGTAGGACAAAAAGTAGGAATCAAACTGAAATTCATGATAGAGTAGAGTGTGGGAATGAAAATGAGGGCTAAATAGAGTGTGAGAATGGAAAAAGAGGAGAGGGGTGTGTTAGAGGGTAAGAGTAGAGAAAAGCAAGGTGAAGTAGAGGGTGGGACTGGAATTAAGAGTAGGTTAGAGGATGGGGATGCAAATGACCAGTGCATCACTGATGAAGAGGGTTTGTTAAATGTTGTTGATGGGGGGGCAATAATGATGAGTAGTCTTTAGGATATGATTTTTCCCAATTTGATCGGTTGGTAGACAATGAGCTTGATGTGTATTAAGTTTAAGTATAGATTTTGGGGGGTTAAGAGGAACGGTAGTAGAAGAATTTGAAGTTCCTCAGTCCAGTAGGGTTTCTAAAAGAAAGGAAAGGACAAACATAGTAATTTTAATATGTTTAACAAGAAGATTGACATGGATGATCCTAGGTTTGAGCTAGGTCTTTGTTTCCCAGATGCAAAATCTTTTAGGGAGGCTGTGGGGCAACATTCTATTGTCATGGAAAGGATGTAGTGTTTACTAAAAAAGACTCAAACAACGTTCAAGTAAAGTGTAAGCATGAAACATGTAAATGGCATATTTATGCTTTTAAAATTTACAAACAAGACACAATGCAAGTGAAAACTTTACATAATGTTCATGAGTGTCTAAGGTGTCACGCCCCAGGCCCAGGGGCCGGGAGATGCGAGATTTGCCTGAGAATCCACCGTGTACAACCTGAAATTGAGCTGTGAACAACGTGCTCAAAAAAGATATCTAATGGTTGCACATGGATTCTTTGGCCATTAATTATATATTGGGGACTATTTCATTAATATCCCAATGTGGGATATCACATAAGGCCTAAGAGATTTGGTTGTTGCTACTTCTAGATGGATAGCTAAAAAATTTAGCTAACAAATTTCTGGATAAGATAGCACGTGAGCCAAACTAGAAAGTAGGATCAATGATGTCTGTTATGCAGAAGGAGTATAAGTTACTTTTCAATAGATACCAAATGTATAGAGCTAAGGGTAAAGTTGCTCAAATGTTAATTAAGACAGAGATGCACCAATATGGCATGTTATATGGGTATTCTGCTGAGGTAGTGAGAACAAATGAGGGGACGACAGTGGGGATAAGAACCAAAAAAGAAGATGGGCAGCTTGTGTTTAAAAGGCTCTATTATTGTTGGAGGGTCATTAAAAAAAGGGTTTTCTTGAGTGCAAGAGAGTGATATTCCTAGATGGATCACTAGAAAACAAGTTGCTGGATTCTATTAACTAACATAGGTATTGATCCAAATAATTGCAGGTATCCTTTGGCTTATGCAGTTGTAGAAAAAAGAAAAAATAGATTCTTGGACTTGGTTTATTGAACTCTTGATGAGTGATCTAGGAATAACAAAAAAGGATAGGGCATAGACAACAATTTTTGACAAATAAAAGGGCTTGATTAAAGCAATTGATGGTTTAACGCCTAATTATGAGCATAGATCCTGTGTCATGGACCTTTATAATAACTTTAAGGTAGCTGACAAAGGCTTGGCTTTGAATTGATCTTATGGAAAATAGCAAAAGCCACTAGGGTAGTTGACTTTGAAAAAGCGCTTGATGTGTAACGACCCAAATCTAGAACATTCATTCCTAGATCGGAATCACTACCTGTAGGTAGGGCTCTGAAAAAAATTCTCATCTACAAACTTATTACATAATTTTCTTACAAAATCGCATTCATATTCTATAACTCATTATACAATCCATACTCAATTATAAGCCTCAAGATTCCAATAGTCTGTAAAATATTGGACTCTACAATGATAACGTCCTGATACATCATAAGTTCATGGATATATAGGGATACTACAAACTATTATAATTTCCAAAACTCAGGAAATCTCTAATCTAAACTTCAAAGTACAAAATATCAACAATTGCATGTACCCGCGATGTTTCTTTCCAAACGAGTCCTTTTCTCAATTACAAAGCTATGTCCACTACATATACAAAAGCTCACTCGAGGAAAATGAAAGTTTCAGATCTCTAAGTCGGGCAAAATCTCAAAAATTATTCACCTACACATGTTAAAATTTATATAATAAGTTCGAATGACTTAGTACGGAGTTATGGCTAGAAATAAAATGGTAAAGTGAAAGGACATATGGGTCAAGAGTCGATAACAATTGAAAATTTAAGAAGTCAAATAAACGAGAGATGAATTAGATAACAAATTTAGAAGCTCGATAGATAAGGACTGATTGAAACAATAACCACTTGGAATTGATAACTAAAGCAAGGAGTTCAATACCAACAGCAAAGAGTCAATGGAACTAATGGCTGTAACGATAAAGAATTTGAAAGCTATTACAAATCAATAGAAGGACAACAAGTTCGAGTCAGAGTTTCAATTATTATTAGCTGAATCGACATGAGCTCGAGATTAATTAATCAAACGTTGAATTTCATTTTCAATTAAGACTTTCAATCGATAATAACTAAGTCAATTGATAGGCTTAGAAAGAATCTACCATCAAGATCAAATAGGATAATCGGTTCAGCAAATTTAATAATTGATAACCAAGGCAAACAAGAAGCTTAAGAACCAATTATCACATAAGCCGAATCAATAGATTATATAGAGAGCTAACAAAGTTTATAAACGAGTTAGAATATGCCAAATGATTATGTAATTCAATAATCAAACAAAAAAGAGTAGCTCAAACCAGAGCTTAAAAGAAATTACACAATCGAATAGTAGATGCAGAACTAGTATTTGGTGGATTTATCACCAATATCACGTTCACAATAAATAATATGTCAACATGACATTATAACATCATATTCCTCCCAATCTTCACCCTCGAGTGACCACTCAGAGAGGGGCAACCTAGATAAACAATAATTTAAGCATGGTCAACTGCGTGCCAAGCGGACTAGCCTTTGGAACATCTACTCTAGATCTTCGTAGGACTATCTAACAATCCGGAAAACCTACCAAAGGTCCAACTGTTAGCCCTATGCCACCCAGTGTCCCTCTTGAGGTCCCCAGGGCCTATCAAACAAACACATAAAAAGGTACGAGGATAAAAACAATCATTCGAATTAAATAAGCAAAGCTTCAAATGAGGTTCGGATGTTGTCAATCAAACCAACACACAAAAGAGTTCGAGGGTAATGATAATCGTCTGAATTAAATTTCTCAAAGTTCAAACGAGGTTCGGATATAAATAAAACCATCCACATGATGACACATTATGAATACCAATTAATTGCAATTGGTTCGATTTAATCAATATGAACTTTCAACGAGTATTGGACGTAATCATTCAATTTAAATTCAACACACAATAGGTTTGGGAAACATTAGCAATCATCCGAATCAAATTATTATAGTTTCAAACAAGGTTCTGACATTGTCAATCAATTTGAATCAAATTTTGGACATGTGAAACATATCTCTAATTTAGGAAAGATGACCAGAGTGATATATGGACATATAAAAGTAAAATGGGTGAAAAATACACTTAAAAGTGTTCTGGAGTGGGCATAAGTATGCACAAAATGGGCGCAGATGTACCCAAATAGCCCGAGACTATTGCCTCGGGTGCGGACGTGCCCGACGAGCAATTTTTTTTTTTTTTAGGACCAGAATGATAACAAAGGAAGATTTCTCAAAAATTAGGATTAGCTTGTTCTATACATCATCAAGATTTTTAATAATCAAAGTTTTGAGAAAACTTGACAAAATTTCAATTTTTTTGTATTCAAAAATTTCAAGATGTTTAGGGCCTTATTTATTCCAACTCTCAATTTCAATAATCTTCCATCATACTCAAGGAATCGATATGATATGGCAAGGGTAAAGATTTAACAAGGATAAGTGTCCAAATCATTTTGCCAAATAAAGGAAAGTTTCATATTATTGTATCAACAAGTATAATCAAATTTAACATTAGGATTGAGCAAAATAAATACTCATTCCCTAGCATAGAAACAAAGAAGAGATAGCCATAATCCTTACTTCAATCCTTTGGTCACAACCTACAATTTGTTCCAAGCACAACACATAATCATTCAATATCAAAACCTCTTCATTAATCACATTTCCAGGAATGACAATCTTAACTCTAATCATTTTATCTCAAAGTTCCTAATAGTTTAATGGTGAAATTTACTTCTGCAATTATCTTAACTTGATGATTTTTCTAACGGGGGTTTCTAATTAATGATTTAACGGTCGGATCTTTGTCCATACAGACTCAAATTTCTTTCCTTGCTACTGTCCCTGGTTTCGGCAGAATTGACATGTTGTCTTCTATTATTATTTTTGGCCATTTTTCTACATATTTTTGAGTGATTCTTGATTCTAAAATTATCTACACTTTATTAGTTTCTAACGGTATATTATATGGGCCGATTTGATAAGATTAAAGTAGTTTTTTGAGCTTTGAAAATTGAAGGTTTTGTAGGGACAATAGATGGATATGAGAACAAGGTATTTGTGTGTGTTAGAATTCAACTTTAAATTTTCAAATTTCAATACTTCTATTCCAAATCTAAATATTATTCTAGATCAATCATCAAGATTACAAACCAATCAATATAATAGGTTTAGTGTATAGATGAAAACTCATGGAAATCATAAATCAACCATAATTCTTATCTCTTCTAGCTAGTCCAAAGTTTGATGGCAACTCTTCAAGATTCAGTCAAGTTCATATAGAAATTTAAAACTATAAGTTACATAACCCTCTTTCATCAAACACTAATCATATAATCCTAATCATAAATAGAAGACTTACCAAATGTTTTAACCTTGCTTCTTTCTCTTTTGATTGATCTTAGAAATTGAAGTTGATAAATGAAAAGATAAAGTTGTTCTTGTTTGTGAAGAAGGCAAGATCGTGGTGAGAGTATTTCTTTTATCTTACAATATAGAAGCAATATGCAAAAGGATATACTTCTTTTCAAGACAAGGGCCAAGATTTAGAAAAGAATTTTTGGGATCATTTGCAATTTACAACTTTAGGTGTAATATGTCAAGCTCTTATGGTTCATAGCCTATTGGCAAAATGATGAAATTGAGCTTGGTTGAAGATTAATTGAGTGTATAAAATTAAAATATCCAACCTATGGTGAGAGGGCGTTTGGCCGAATGATTATATATACACATATGTGTATATATATAGCTTACATAGTGTGAAGAGTTGTGTATATTGAATCTGTATAATTTATTAGAAAATGGGTTGGGTTTTGATATGGTTTGAGCTCAAGTTTTGGGCTAGAAATTTTTTTAGGTATGATATTTTTCGGGTGCAAAAGAAATTTTTTGGAAGTAATAAAATATTTTCAGTTGCTAGAAAAATCTCAAATCAATGAAAAAACATTTACCAATTGGAGTTTTTCTCAAAAACATTGTAAAAATATTTATCGATTGAAATTGAGGGTTTAGGAATTTGGTTAAGGAAATTCTCTCATTCTAATATTTAATTAGAGAAATTTTCGGGTTGTTACATAATGAGTTAAGAGAGAGAGATGTGGAAGCATTTAAGTGGCTTGCCAAAAGATCTACTACTAAGTGGTCAAGGTCTTGGTTCAGTACTCAGTCCAAATGTGATGTTTTACTAAATAAGATGTGTGAATCTTTTAATGCAATGATATTGGAGGCAAGGAGTAAGCCCATTGTTGAGTTGACTAAGACAATAAGAAAATTTTTTATAAAGAGGGTATATTTTAAAGAGGGATATGGTACCTTATATAATGGAGAGATATGTTCCAATGTACAAAAACAACTTGATGAATTGAAGAAAAAGAGCATGGATTTCATTTCCTACTTTAATGGTTATGAGCAATTTGAGGTTGAGGGACGTCATTGAGATAGATTTACTGTGCATTTAGGATAACAGACCTGTAGCTACACGAAGTGGCATTTGACAGGTATACCTTGTGCTCGTGGGATTTCATGGCTTTATTTCATGGGAAAGAAACATGAGGACTATGTAGATAAGTGCTATGCATGTATTTGAAAGTGTATAGCGATGTGATGATGCCTCTACATGGACCTGAGAAGTAGCCTAAGTCAAACACTCCAGTGCTACTACAACCAGTGAAGGAGAAAATGGTTGGACGGCGTAGAAAGCAGGATAGGAGGATGAACCCTAAAGAAATTGAAGAAATCAAAATAAAGAAAAGAAGAAACTTGAAGTAACGAACTATAAAGAGACCTCAAGTAGATTGGGAAGGCAAGGTATGATAATGACTTGTAGAATGTGTGGAGTAACTAGCTATAACACCAGGGATGTCCAAAGAACCCCAAAAACCAAGCCAAAGAAGACAATATAGAGGTGCCTCCACCTCATGCTGAATGACAGAAAGGGAAAAAGAGGGTAAGAAACACTACATCTTTAGCATTTGAATTCTACCGTACTAATTGATTACTCTATTACTAATTGATTTTGTATCATTCCATAGGATGCTAAAAGGAAAAACAAAAATATGACTTAGTAATCTAATATCACATAAATTAAAAGATTTACAAAAAGCTCTGCTATAAGATGTTTTTCAGTTGTCTTTATATTTGGTTATCATTTACAATATAATTTGAGGGAACCACAATAACTTCTTACTATGACAGAAGCCTAGAGAAGTTATGGAGCCATTAATGAGTGCCCAACAATTTGTAACGGCACTTGCCAAAACAAAAAATAAGTCCGCAAGCTAAAGGCAGTTAAGAACAAGGGCAAGCTTGCGGCTGAAGAAAGTGACAATGGAGCTTATCCGAAAAGCAAAGGCAAAGCTAAAATTGGGACTCCAAAAAACAAGGGCAAAGCTAATGTTGTAACTCCAAGAAATAAGAGAAAAGCTAATGTTGGGATTCCAAGAAGCAAAGGCAAAGCTAAAATTATGCTCAAAGCAAATAACAAAGATAAAATGGCTCAGCAAGAGAAATAACAACTTGTTGGAGTGGAAGACTTGGGTGCAGAAGTTGCACCTCAAGAATAAACACCTGCCAAGCAAGTACCTCTTGGATCTACCTCCACAATAGCAACAGCTCCAGCACCTTTTCAAACAGAAGAATCAAGCAAATTTAGGAAGAAAAAAACATAAACGAGCAGGCCTAAGCAAAGAAAACATTTAAAAGATGAAGATATGGATAATGTCCCTCATATGTATCTAGCAATGATTTGATTTGAATGTTAACTGGAAGTTTGAATATATATATATATTTTGTTTATGTCGTTTTGTAAGTATGTTATGAAGAGCTGAACACTTTAATCTTTTCTTTTCTTTTGCTGAAACTTGATCCTTTTGTGTTATGTACACCCAAAAAAAATCGTGAAAGTTCATTTTCATTGTGTGGTCAATGGAACTTAACTTCTTGCATTTTCATTTTGTGGTCAATGCATTAACTTCAGCTATTTTTATTAGATTTCACTGCATTTTTTCCAGTGAACTGGAGTTCTTTTTTACTAGTTTTTGTGCTGCTTTTTGAGTATGTTGCATAGCTCTTATGTTGCAGTATTTTGATATATATTAGGGCTACTGTGCTGCAAACTTTCAATTGGTTTGAATTAATAGAGCACTTACATTTTACCAATATTAACAAATCCAAATGGAATGGAGTTTTTGCCACACCAGAACTTCCCCAAAAATATCCACACACTTACTTAACACAACAATAAACACTTCAATAGCACAATTAACAAAGCAAGAAAATCTTTGATAAAAATACGCTTTCATAAACAGTAGATAATTCAATATATCACTAAACTACATTGAGAGCCACGTCAACAACAGTCGTGAAACAGACAAACCCAGCCACATCTTCACCTCCAATGATCTTCTTCTTCTAGCTTCGGCTTCAAGCTTATCATCTCCTCTTTAAGCTTGTTCAATTTTTTCAACAGCCCAGGAATGATTTGTCTTGATCGATCACAACTTGGAGAGTCTATCCAAGGAAAATAATTGCAACCTCTACCTTCCTATAAATGGTAGAGATTCAAAAATATTTTCAAAGCAAAATCATCATTCCTCTGTAAATAAAATTGTTAAGAATATTTAGCCCAAAAATTGGAGTAAATTGAGTATTTTTTTCCTGGATTCAAGTCTGTCAAAGAAGTTTTCATTGTCTATGATCTCTCACAGAAGTATAGTCCTTTCATAGGTTTGGGTTCTTCACTTCAATTTGCAAGCCCTAATTTTTTTCCCCAAATTTCTAACCCTCCCTTTTGCCTAATTTTTTTTCCCAATTCTTTGTTTCTGAAATAATTCAGACATTGCAGGTTAAAAGCAAGTGCAATGATGCATCTCTTTATTCATATTACCAAGAAACCCTTATTTACATATCAAAGGACAAAAATACTCTCAAAAATCAGAATTTGGCAAAGGCAAATAAGAATGTTTGGGAATATTTTGCCGGTTTTCACTAAAATGTGTAAAGGTATATGTTTTTAAATGATTGGAGGGCAAAGTGGAAAGACACAAAGGTTAGGAGCTAAGTGCAAAATGCCCTATAGGCTGGGGTAAAGTGCAATTTACTCTAATTTTGATAAAAGTTAGACCTTTTAAATTTTGATAATTTTTTTAGCTATAACTTGGGTGGGTTTGGGTTGGTTGGAATAGAAACAGGAATAGCATAATCTGAGTGGGATTGGGTTTTTTGGGTTGGGTTTGATTTACTTGTTTGTCAGGTGACCTAATTAAAAGTTAAGTTAATCGAAAATGAACCTAATTTTCTTTAGGTCAGTGTAACACAAATTTTTTATCCACAAAATTAAATGGCAAGATAAGAAAATGTATAAAAATAAAAATTAAATCAAATTTCAAAAAGTGGAATAAATCCCTATCTAATCCCCTAATTCTTTCTTCAAGAACTTGAATTTGGGATTTGCGTTTTTGGAGAAGAATTAATGCCTTGATTTTTCTTGGCCATTTGACACCTCTTCTAATAAAGTCAATTCAAGGATATTGCATTGTTATCTTGAATCAAATGCCCTTCTGGTGAATTGGGTGAAGAATACCTTGCATTACACCTGAAATATCGAAAAATGCCATGGATTTGGTTGGGAGAATCTTGCAATCTCCTCCAACTTCTTCTTGACTTGTATTATATGTTTGGCTTTGAATAAGTGCCTTATTTATACTTGTAAGGTGAGAAGCCTTTCAATAAGTACTTGATGAGATGGCACAATTTGATAAGTTCTTCTTAATGTGATTGAGATTTATTTATTTAATCACAAAATATGATTAGAATTGCCAAAATGCTAATAATTATTTCTTTGTGTTGCAAGATATGATTTAGTTACCATGAATATTTCAATCTCATACATGGAAATAATTGATTTGCCCATCAATTAAATATCATATTTGATATTGGAATTCGAATTATATTTAATATTAGAATTCAATTTAAACATTCCAAAATATAAATATAAAATTTCATATTTGGAAAATAATTTTTCATCTCTACAAATGCTTCCTCGAGACTTGCTGGTATGCATCTGCTCTGATGGATGTGAAATGAATGAGTGTCCAAATGATATTTTGAGAGAATCAGGTGATAACAATTTGTCTTCATACACTTGGAACACATAGTTTATTACTGATACCAAGGAATTCTTTAACTTGTGAACAAGTGTAGAGTTTGGATTTTCGCAGATAGTTTATGCTTATATTTAAGAGCTTTTGAATTTGTAAATAATTATACTCATATGAAGAAGTCATAATCTAGGTATGAATTTTTTTATCAAAGTTTATGCTTGTATCAAGGAGTCTTTATTTAACTTTGAATTTTTACAGATAGTTTATGTTCTTATCAAGGAGCCTTCACTTGGATTTGGATTTGTTAGAGATATTATATTTGTACCAAAGAGTCTTCATTTGCATTTGAATTTGTTAAATAATATTAATACTCATATCAAGGAGCTTTTATTTGATTTTAGATTTGTTAGAAAGTTTAAACTTGTATCAAGTAATCTTTATATAAACTTGAATTCTTTTCAGATAGTTTATGCTCGTATTTAGGAGCCTTTATTTAAATTTGAATTTGTTAGAAAGTCTATACTCGTATTAAGGAGTGTTGACTTGTACATTGTTTATGCCTACATCAATGAGCACATGTGCAACTTTAATTTGAAATATTTAGATAGTTTATGACCATATCTGGGAGCACTGGAGAGTTAGTATTGTTATGACACATAATTTCTTCTTTATTTGTTTGCCATTGCTTTTCGCCGACTCTATGTTCTTCTTTACTTCAATTAGAATGGAAGTTAGGAGGATATATAGACCGCCATCTTCATTTGCCCCCATTTCTACTGTACCTTTAACTCTTTTTTTTTTCTGATATTAATTCTGTTCTAGTATTAATTCTAATTTTGATTTGGTACCAAAGAAATCTGTGGTCATTCAGTAGTAGTTTATTGAGGCTAGATCCGAGCTCTCTGTCTTTAAGATGAATTAGTCTCGGATAGGTGTTGTGGTTTAGTGGCTATTTTCTCCTAAGGTACAATGACCACTTCAAATGGTAGTAGCACTAGAAATCACTTGAACAATCGAACTGAAAATGTACTGAAACTCTCTTTATAGACCTATAAATGCTTGAAGTATGTAGAATGTTTTGATATTTCTTGATGCAAAACAAGCTGAATTTGGGTCCTATTTATACGAGCGGCTAAAAGGATATTGCGATGATGACGGCAATAATCATACCCTTTTAACCGCCACAATAACTAAAAGGACACAGCCATTGGAGTTAGAAAGACAAAGGCTAGAGGTCCTAAAGTCGAAAGGACTCTGCCTTTACATTCTATTTTCTATTATAGAAGGTTCTGGATTGTTGGAGAGAAACTTTATCCAATTGGCCTAATGGGCTATGCCAAAACTCTAACAAATTAGGTCAAAAAAGATAAATATGGACTCGAGGCCCAGTACAAGCTAAACTAATGGCCCAACCCATCCAAGCTGAGCCAAGTTGGCAGATTAGGTAGGTAGGAGGTGTGTGTGTGTTGCTTGGATCGAATCCACTAGCATATATGTTCTTTTCTCTCCAAACACTTGTGGTATCCCCAAGGAGCTCATTATTTTATTCTACATTTAAGTTATTTATCTTGGTTTAACTTTTACTCAAACTCCAATACAGGAGAAATACTTTCTATTTTCCAAACTTCTTAAGCTAGTCCTCTTGGTCAACTATCAATAGCTCATTTTGACCATTAGTTTTTCATTTACCTAAAATTTGTTTTGACTAGTTAAACGCATTATTGTACTCTACCCATGGCATGGGTTACAACAATAACAAATTTCTTTAGAAGTTAGTACTTGGGCTTACTTAATTATTTAGTGAAAGATGACCAATTTCAAATAATTCCCCACCTGAATGAAAATTAATACAAGTGATTATGCATGTGTTCATGTAAACACAAAAAAGAGTCCAAACGAAAAGTTATTTCATAAGTATCAGTGACTTAGGGCTTTTGAACCCTCCTTAGTGGAATACTATCAGACTTGCTTGGCTAACTAGTGAACACAATTTCTTGAACTATTCAACTGCTGATGTAAGCTAAGATAACAACATCTACAAAGTAACTCCCCTTATGATAACAAGTAACTCTCCTTATGCTTTTAGTTCTTTCAATTGTGTCCATTTTGGTTATGGATACCTATCTTGGATTCATAACTCTATATGATGAAACGGCACGATTTCACATTTATATAGGTGATCTCGTATTAAGAGTATCCTATAGTAATCCAGTTCTCTAGCTCTGGAAACCATTAGTAGTTGAAACTCGCCCTTGTACCTGTTTAGCAGACAACACTTTCTAGTTATAGGAATGAGTTGGAGTAAACTCCTAAGTGCTTACTTGAACCTTCATAACTTAATTGCCCCATTGAACAAAGTTCTTGGGGATCTCTAGTCATGATGATTTTCGCTATGTCGGTTCTTGAATTATGGGTTTTAATCCCATTACCCCATATAGGCATTTTATTTGTTCTCTAGGTAGACCTTTTTTCAATGGATCCACTAAATTCTCTTTAGAGTTTAAATAGTCAAGCGAGATTACCCTATTAGAGATCAATTACAATACAATATTGTGTCTTTGTCTTATATGACAAGACTTATCATTGTATATACTGCTTGAGTATTGTGTTTATATGACGAGACTTACCATTACATATATTATTTTGAGCTTTTATGATTATTGATTGATTATCATAGTGAATCATGATAGTAGAAACTAGCTTAGGCCAATATGGAACATCCTCTAGGAAATTGCGAAGGCATTCCGCTTCTTCTCTTACCTTGTCTAAAGCTATGAGCTTGAACTCCATTGTAAATCAAGCTATGCATGTTTGTTTAGAGGACTGCTAAGACATAGCAGCTCCACTTAAGATAAAGACATCCCTACGTGTTGGACTTGGTGTCTTTCGCGTCAGATATTTGCTTTGTACCACTGTAACCTTCCTGTATAACAAGATTTCTTGTATAGTGTAACTTGTAATCCATTGTGTATTTTAAAAATTTAAGTACCTTATTAGCGCTTTCCAGTTATCGTTACTTGGGTTGCTCGCAAATCTATTTATCTTATTTACTAAGCATGGAATGTCGGGGCAAGTATAATTTGTTAGAAATATCAAACTACTTACTATTCTTGAATGTTCCACTTGAGATATGGGTTTACCAAAATTTTTGCTCAGATGTAAACTCAAGTCCATAGGCGTTTTCACTAGAGACCTAGTATATGCATCAAATTTCTTGATGATTTTCTCAACGTAATGAGATTGAGTCAGAATCAGTCCTTCTAATATCTTATTTTGGCTTGAAAAAACTGCTCCTGTAAAAACGATCTTATTTTTCTAATGTATATAAAATGGCCATCTTGTTTATGTTATCTAAATATTGTCTCATTAACGATTAATATGGAAGAAGTCCTCTGGATCAATAAGGCTATGAGGCTAGGTCATGCATATGATGGTGATCATGAAATTAGTTTCTAGAGGTCTTGATCTTAAAATTCTCCAAGTCATAGAATTTTTTATACGAGGACATCTTAGATTCGGATAGACTTGCACTAACAATACATGATTCAAGAAGTTGAATTATTGCCCTATTTCATGGGCGATCGGTGTAATAGACACTGGTGCGTATTAGTAAGTGTTTGTTACAAGAACAAGTTTACCGAGAGACCCAACATAGAGGATTCCATAAGATCACCATAGTGGCATTCGGTGATGGAATATTCTCTGTTTAATGATAGTGCATATAATTAGTCTTTAGACTTGAGGGACCATGGTAACCTTATGGTAGGTCCTTCCTCTTTGATGTATGTCTCGACTATTTTTAAGCGAGTCATATAGATGTATAATGGGTGCAAGTCATCTACGCATAGAGGTTTGTGAGTCCCAAGAAAGGATCTATTTTCTCGTCTTGATGAATGAGAATATCGTTTATGTTTTCTATGATGACTCGATTAAAAAAAATCCTTGTGTAAAATGGTGTGTCAATTTGGTAAGGAGTTTCCAAAGTTGAGAACACAAATGAATTGATCATTATGAATAGATACATAGTTATTGGGTTATTGGGGATGATGAAAATATCTTAATCCTAGGCCACAATCGGGAGATTGAAAATAGATGGACCGTATTTGTACGCATGGCATGTGTAAGTAGGTGATGTTCGCACCACAATTAGTTTACCAATAAATTGGGCTCCATATGCTTGTAGTTAGACATTGACTATGGAGATTGGGTACTCTAAAATTAATAGAGATTAATTCTACGAGTGACTAATTAAATAGTTTAATTAATCATAAATCATAAATCATAAATCATAAAGGTTACGAGCCCATATCTAATTAATTGATGAATTTAATGAGTCACATGCCTTCCTTGATTTAGTTTGCTACCTATTATCAGCATGTCTCTTACATACAAATAAATTCGCTTTAAATGCCTTAAACAGATGCACATTTAGCGTACTTATTTATCTTGAAGCCTTTTGACAACATTGTCTTCTCAAAATTTTTATGCCACTGCTTTGATGTATATTTAAGTTGACACAATGACTTAACAAGTGTACACGTTTTCTTTTCTTGCCCAGCGATAACAAACCTCTTGGGTTTTTCCATAAAGATCACTTTTTCTAACTTACCATTCAAGAACGCTATTTTTGTATCCATTTGATGTCTTTCAAGATTATATAGGACCGTTGTCGCAATAGCACACTCATGGATAGGATTCTTGTCATTGGCAAGTATGTGACAAAGAAGTCAAGTCCTTCCTTTAATTTGAACCCTTTCGGTATTTGTATTTATCAATAAAGCCATCAACCCTGTAGTTCCTTGTTAGAATCCACTTGCAGGCCTATGGTTTGGGGTATGCTGGAAGATTAACTAGCTCCCATGTGAGATTCTGTATTATAGACTTTATTTCACTGTTCACAGCTTCTTTCCAAAAAGGTGCTTTTGGACTGGACAATGTTTCACTAATTATACAAAGTTTATTTTCCAGCATAGAAGTTAGATAAATTGGGCCAAAAATTTTTCCCGTTCTAACCCTCTAACTTCATTTGGGTTCTTTATTGGTTTGAGAACTATTTGTTAATTCATGGGTTCTTTTATGAGAACTTACCTATTCCTTTTGTTTATAGCGGAAGTATCTTCAAAGAAATTAGTATTCCTGAATTTAATGATCATACCTTTATTTGTACTAGAAACTACTAATTTGTGCATTAAAACCAATAGATACTACTATTGTTTACATATATGATGAAAATACAACTAATAGTCTTAGGCCTTATCTCTATCTGCTTTAGCTTATGTACGTACCTCCGTCTAAGCCAGATACCCTATCAATTTGACATATTTTTAGGAAGGTTTATAATCTTTCCACAACCTATAAAGGGTATCATTTTTATCTTTGTGAGGTACTTTGTTCAAAATAAAGTTAGCTGAGAGAATTGCTTCTCCTCACATGTTCTAAGGTAACCCATTATTAATCAACATAACATTTATCATTTCCTTAAGTGTTCGATTTTTTTATGTTAAACAATCACATTTGATTGTGGTAAATAAAGGGCCATTGTTTGATAAATAATGCTAGATTTTATGCAAAATGCTTCAAATAGTGCTTTATATTCTCCACCTCTATTACTTTGAATAGCTTTTATCCAATTACTAGGTTGATTTTCGATCTCATTCTTGTAGCGCTTAAATGCTTCTATGCTCCATGTTTGCTTTGTAATAGATACACGTAGCAAAACCTTGTGCTATCATCAATAAAAGTAATAAAATACTTTTTTGCATCTCTAGTTTGCACAATTCCAAGCCATAGATATCACTATTATTAACTTTAGAGCTATCGTATTCTTTTCGACTTAGTGAAACTGAGCTTTAAACATTTTGGTTCACACTTATGATTTCTGTCAACTTTGATTAGAGGCAACAATTCCAGATTTACTAGTCTATGAAGAGTGTTAAAGCTACCATGTCCTAATCTAACATGCCACAAATTAAGCAGAACCAAAAGCTTTATCATCTACTTCGAGATTTTTTATTGCAAGCATTACATTGAACTTGAACATCCCACTTTCAAGATAACCTCTACCTAAAAACGCGCCATTTTTAGTAATTAAGTACGAATTTGTTTGACTCAAATACAAGTTTAAATCCATTTTTTTACTCATAAAGAGTGGCCTGACACTAAGTCTTTGTGAATATTTGTACATGAAATATATCAATTAGTGACAGCTTCTTACCTTACTTTAGCATCAGAACAATTCTGCCTAGTCTGACAATGTCAGATGTTTTCTAGTTGCCCATATATGACTTTCTTCCAGTGATAGGAATTTGGTAGAGAACGTCAACTTTTCAGAGCAAATGTGCTAGGTAGCACCAATGCTATCCACTATTCTCTTGGATTGTCCATAAAGTTGGCTTTGAACACCAACACCGAGAGGCTCAGCTTGGACAAATCTAGTGGCACAAACTTTGCTTCAGTCATATGGGCTTGGTTCTTAGCTTTTTCTCCTTTCGAAGTTGATAGTCTTTCCCTTTAGTTTCCACCATTATGAGAATTCCACTGAAACTTCAGAGCCGTCTTTCCCTTGTTGTTTTGACCTACCCCCAAGCACTTTCTCTTTTTGGTGCTATTGAGCTCAGTTCTACCAATTTAGCCACAACTTCCACTTGATCTTACCTGTCTTGACATCAGACATTTGGTTATCCTCCTCAATCCTCAGTTTGACGACTAAATATTCAAGTCTCATATCTTTTCTCTTGTGTATAAGATAGTTCTTGAAATCCTTCTATGATAATGGTAGCTTTTCAATCATTGCAACTACCTAAAAAAATTTACTTAAAATTATATTTTCTACGTGTATCTCATATAGAATAATTTGCAGCTCCAGACTTGACTTATTAAAGACTTTTAGTCCAACATCTTATAGTTTGGAAATTTTCAGACTATGAACTTCTTCAAATTAGCCTCCTCTGCTGGGCACTTCTTATCAAGTGACTCCAATAACTGTTTAGCTATATTAACCGGACTGTAAACGTTGTAAAGGGAATCATCCAATCCATGCAAGATGTAGTTCTGGGATAGGAACTCATTATGACTCCAAGCATTGAAGTCACTCATTTCTGGGCATTAGTGTCCTCTTCGGCACAACTGATGCCTCTTTTAGGAACTTTACAAGATATAGAGCCGTGAGGTAAAATAGTATCTTTTGTTGCTATCTCTTAAAGTCCACCTAATAAAACCTTTTCTGCTCTTCCCCATGCATTGGAATAAAATCTTTTCGGCCCTTCCCTATGGACCGGAGCAAGTTTTGGAACTGATGGAGAGATAGGAGCAGCAATAGCTAGAGGAACAACATTTTGGTTGGATGCAATACTAGTAAAGGCCACTGTAAGATAATAGTAGCACTACAAACCAATTGAATAATCGAAGTAAGGAATGTATTAAAACTCCTTTTATGGACTCAGAAAGGCTTAAAGTTTGCAGAATGCTTTTGATGATTTCTTGATGCAAAGTGAACTAAATTCAGGTCTTATTTGTAGGGCCTAGAAGGGGGCTAAGAGGACACTGTAATGATAATGGCTAGTAATAGCAACCAGTAATGATACCCACTCAACTGCCACAACAACTGGTAGAGCACAGTCACTGGAGCTGGAATGACAGAAGCTAGAGGGACTTTACCTTTGCATTCCATGTTCAATTCCAGAAAGTTCTAGATTATTGTGGAGAAAACTTTATCAAATTAGCCCAGTGGGCCAAACCCAAAGTCAAACAAATTTGGTCCGAAAAGATCAGTATGAACTAAAGGCCCAAACCAAACCAAACCAAGGCCAGGCTCCACCCAGTCAATCTAGCAGGCCAGCTAGATAGCACGCACAATTGGCTTCCAAACATTTGTGTTACCCTCAAGGGGCCCAATTATTTACTCTACACTTGAGGTATTTATTTTGGTCCATCTTTCACCCTAACTCCAATGCGGGATACATGCTTTTCTTCTTCCCTAAGTCTTGAGTTTGTGCCCTTAGTCAACCAAATAGCTCAATTTGACAATTAATTTCTCATTCACCTAAAATTGATTTCGACTAATTACATGCATTGTCGTCATCTACCCGTGGCTAGATTATGACAATTGACAATTTCTTTGAAAATTAATGTTTGAACTTACTTGATTATTCGGTCAAAGAAGATCAATTCCAACATTACTGAGCAAGAGCACAATCTTCTTGTTGCCTCAGCATCTGTTTGGGATTAATAGAATTTATGAGGAAAGATGGAACACCAACTTCATTGGCTCATGAGCATACCATCTTTTTTGCCACATTATGCATGTAATCTAGAGTAGTTGGTTCATCGCTTCACATAGGAAATTTGGCATTTATGAAACTAGAGCAAGGGTCCTTTATCATCATTTGAACTTCAATCTCATTTGTGAAGACAAGAAATGAGAGGCAAAGGTAGGCATGCTAGAAAGTTGTAACATAAATTTTTTATTCGCAAAATGAAATTACAAGATATAAAAATGTACTGAAATTAAAATTTAATCAAACTTTATAAAAGTGGATTGATTTATCCTTCAAGAACTTGAATTTAGGATTTGAGTTTTTGGAGAAGAATTAATGCCTCAATCTTCCATGTTTGACTTTTCTAATAATGTTACCAAAGGGCTTTGTACCATTATCTCGAATCAAACACTGCTTTGTGGGAACTCCACGAAGAACGACTTGAATTATGCTTGGGTAGTTGAAGAACACTTTGAATTTGATAGAGAGAATCTTGAAACCTCTTCCAACTCCTTCTGCTTGAATGATTTGTTGTAATGACCCAAAAATTCTCCAAAATATATTTTCGAAATCCTTATTTCAAAACATGAAATCTTTTCGTAATTTCAAAACGACTTCTTTCACAACCATTTAAAATCTCTTAACAATAAAAATATATCGATTAATTATTCAAAAATTTTATTTCGATACAACACATCCCAAAATATTATTTCGACCCAATAAGCCATTGGACCATAGCCCAAAATTTTCGGCCCAATGAGAAATTAGGCCCAACCTCTTCACCCAAAAATATCTATCAAATATACATACATACATATATATATATATACAAATCCATGAGAATTTTTGAAGATTAAAATCCTACCAACCACCATAGGCCCTACTTCTTCATCTAGACAACATTTAATGAAGGATACCTCATCTCTTAATAAGTGGCAACATCTCAACCTTTGAAAATTACTCTCTTTTCTATAAATAAAATGGTTGTGGAAGACAAGTCATTTTGCATTTTCAAAAGCTATCTTCTCCCTCTTCTTCCACTTCTTCCACTCAACAAATATCAATAAACATCTACTTAAGATTTCAAGAAGACCAAAGGGGAAATTCGGAGAATAAGCATTCTTCCATTTGGATCTTGGTAAGTTAAGTGATAGGAAATCATTTTGATTTAGGGATTTATGAGAACTTGGATTGATATTTGTAAACTTTGATGTTACTAGGTGAAAAGCTTGGGATATAGAAATTTGTGATTCTAAAATCACCAACTCTAAAGCTTAGGACAAAGGTAAGTTTATGGCTTTCTCTTCTTGGCTATATTCTCAAAAATTCCTCTATTAGTTTCATTCTTGATCTTGATTATGATGATGGAATATATGTGATTTGTTGGTTTAATTCTATGATCATGGATTCTATTCTTTACCTATGGTCAATATGATTTTGTGACCATCATCATTCCTTATTCAATGCCGTCATGAGCTTTAGGATAGGAACCCTTGGACATTAGGAGAAAATTTGAGACAAAATAAAAGAATAAGATTATGATATAAAAATATGGACTTGTAATGTATTTTTCCACAAAAACTCTTGTTAATTTCAAATTTGAATATTAAAGTTCACTCACAAAAGAAATTTCATATGAAAATTGAGAATTTTATGATAAGAATTAAGGGAAAAGATGAATTTAGGGATTTATAACACTTATTCTCCAAAAATTTGAAAATTGAATTTGGAACTTAAAAATTTAAAATCTCAATA
>JACFYI010000288.1:558657-576197 GCA_014898755.1 Handroanthus guayacan
TGTGATTAAATCATGCCTAGATATGCTTGATGATGACCATGGTTAGATAGCCATTTTGATTTTTGATAACTTTGTAAAAGATGCCTCTATAACCACATGTTTTGCCCTATGTACTCAAGAGCATAAATGATATGAACTTGGTATTGAGTATTTCTTATCTTGAGTTTCTTTTGATTCTATAATTACGACTTGTCCTTTGAGCACTTGAGATATATGGGAACTTCTTAAGATATTAACAAGATCCTTGATAATGTTTCAGATTATCATGGCTTCTATTGGGAATACATCATCCAACGAACCTCGTAGGAAATAGCCAATACCTAGGCAGGTGTTGTTTGAAGAACTTAGAATACCTGAGACTCCCAATAATTTTGAAAACATGATTCCTCGACGAGAGCCTCGTGCACAAGAGCCCCCACTCAAAATAAACCTCGAGAACAATCACCCCCGAGAAATGAACCTATGGCTGAAAAGTCTAAATTAGGGTCGACAATAGAATAATCAGGAGCATAGACAGGAAGGAGATCCTGATGATAAGATGCTAACTCGATTCTTAAGATTTAATCCACCCAAGTTCAAAGGCGAACTAGATGATTAGAAAGCCGAGTTTTGGCTAAACGAAGTTGAGGAAATTTTCCAAGTAATATTGAATTATATAGACTTGCATAAGGTGAAGTATACTACATATTTATTTGAGGAGGCTGCACGACATTGATGGAAGATAATAAAATAAAAATGGGAAAGAGAAGGTCTAGAAGGAATTTGGGACGAATTTATGAGGGAATTTCTAAAGAAATATATTCAGGTGGTAAGGGGAACAAGAGAAAATGAGTTTATGAATCTAATTCAAGGAACTCTCATAGTAGCCAAGTATGAGGCTGAGTATAACCGATTGATACAGTATGCACCTCATATCCTGGCAGATGAAGATAGACACAGAAAGAGGTTTGTGGAAGGCCTCGAATTGAGGTTAGTCGTGGCCATCGGACGACCCCAAAACTATGAAAATGCTGTGGAAATAGCTATGGAGCTAGAAGTAGAATTTCAAGAGCTTTGGAAAATAGAACAAAAGAGAAAGGATAGGTGGTCAGGGAAATCCGACCAGAACAAAAACAAGAAGGGTTTCTATGAAAAGAAACCTAAAACGAAGTCAGGAAGTTCTACGCAAGTAAGTAATAAGGGCAAGACTCCAGCAGCATCAGGAAAGGGAAATTGTGGTTACTGTGGAGGCACTAATCACAAAGAGGACCAATGTTGGAGGAAACAAGGGAAATGCATAGTATATGGAAGTGCCCAACACTTAATGAAATATTGCCCAAAATATCATAAAAATTCCAATTTTGGAGCCCAAAACCAACAGCAGCAGGATGCTCTAGGGCATTCCCAAGTAAATGCCCGAGCTTTTGCACTAACAAGAGGGGAAGGGACAGACCCTATCCAAGTTGTGGAAGGTAAAGTCCTTATTCAAAATTAGATGTGCAAAGCTTTGTTTGATCTTGGTGCAACGCATTCTTTCATTTCAATTAGTTATGCAAAAAGAATAGGACTTGCTTCAGAAAATATGGAAATTTCCTATGAGATCCATACTCTAGTAGGCAAATATTATGAGACTCGTATAAGATACCCATAGTGCCCTGTAGTTATAGAAAATTAGAAATTTATAGCAGATCATATTGAACTACCAATCCAGGACTATAATCTTATCTTGGGAATGGATTAGATGTATGAACATCAAGCAATAATGAATTGTTTTGCTAAAACAGTCAAGCTGGATACCGGAGTTGGAGTAGGTACTGACGGCACGTTCAAAAGAAATGATATACCTACCATTTCTGCCATAAAAGCCAAAAGAATTATCAAAAAAGGGGGATACGGATTTCTAGCTTATCTAATTAACAAACCTCAGGACAAGGTGGAGTTGAAGGATATTAAGGTGGTAAATGAGTTTTCGAAAGTATTTCCTAAGTAATTAAATTCACTACTCCCAAATCGCGAAATTGAATTTGTGATTGAAACTATTCTTGGGATAGCGCAATTCTAAAAAATTCCCTACAGAATCGCACCAGCTGAGTTGAAGGAATTAAAGGATCAATTGCAAAAACTACTGGATAAGAATTTTATAAGACCAAGCTCTTTACCTTGGGGAGCTCCCGTCTTGTTTGTGAAAAGGAAAGATAAGTCACTAAGGATGTGTATTGACTACAGATAATTAAATAAAGTGACCATCAAGAATAAATATTCTTAGCCCACATCGATGAGTTGCTTGATCGCCTTCAAGGGGTCAACAGTATATTCTAAGTTGGATTTACGACAGGGGTACTATCAGTTAAAAATACAGGAAGCAGATATTTTCAAAACTGCGTTCAATTCCCGTTACAGGTATTTTAAGTTTGTGGTAATGCCTTTCGGATTAACAAATGCTCTTGCAGCATTTATGGATCTAATGCATCGAGTGTTTCGTCCATACCTCGATTGCTTGTGATATTTATCGGTGATATTTTGGTTTATTCCAAATCAGAATAGGAGCATGAAGGTCACTTATGGATCATCCTTCAAACCTTAAAGGAACATCAGCTATACCCAAAATTCAATAAATGTGAGTTCTGGTTGAAGAGAGTGACCTTTCTAGGACACATAATATCTCAAGATGCACGTGAGGTGGACCCAGAAAAAGTCGAAGCAGTTCTCAACTGGAAGAGACCTGAGACCATTACTGAAAGAAGGAATTTTTTGGGTTTGGCTGGATATTATCGAAAATTTATCCAAAATTTTCCTAAACTAGCTGGATCACTCACTAGATTAATCCAGAAGGATCAACAATTTGTGTGGAATCGTCAGTGTGAGGAAAGCTTCTTGGAGCTAAAAAAGAGATTAACGACAGCTCCAATACTCACACTTCCTGACAGTTCAGAAGAGTTTACCGTATATACTGATGCCTTGAGGGAAGGATTAGGTTATGTATTAATACAAAAAGGCAAAGTAATCGCTTACGCTTCAAGGAAGCTGAAAAATCATGTGTTGAACTGTTCCACTCAAGATTTAGAGTTAGCAGTGGTAATATTTGCCTTGACAAAATAGCGTTATTACTTGTATAGGGCAAGAATAGAAATTTATTCAGATCACAAGAGCTTCAAGTACATTTTTAGTTAGAAAAACTTGAATTTGAGACAACGACGGCAGATGAAATTTTTGACGGATTATGATTTCACGATCACTTATCACCCTGGTAAGGCGAATGCCATTGCTGATGCTTTAAGTCGAAAAAGAAAATAGCAAACATGAGCATCTATCCAGAATTGTATAGTGAAATTCTAAATACCCAAGGAAAAGATGATTGGATACGAAAGCTTAAGATCGAAATGAAACCCGACTTTCGAATTAACGTAGATGGGTTGCTGCGATTTAAAGGTCGAATATGTGTTTCTGTGAAGATGAGAGAAAGAGTACTCTATCTACAGCACACCAGAGCAAGTACTCAGTGTACCCTCAAGGAATGAAAATGTGCAAAGACCCAAAACAAAAGTTCTTGTGGCAAGGGTTAAAAAGGGACATGGCAGAATATATTCAAAAATGTCTAACATGCCAACTCGTGAAAGCGGAGCATCAAAGGCTGTCTGGAAAATTGCAACCGCTCCCAATCCCAGATTGGAAGTGGGACCAAATCACCATAGATTTTGTAACAGGTTTGCCTATAGTACGAGGTGGGTGTGATAGTATCTAGATTGTGGTTGATAGGCTTATTAAGCCAGCTCATTTTTTGCCTGTTAGAACCCAGTATAATGAGGAAAATCTTGCCGAAATTTATGTCAAGGAGATATTATGGCTACATGGGATTTCTCAAAGTATTGTCTCCGACAGGGATCTGAAATTTATAGCAAGACTTTGGAGAAGTTTGCAAGAACATCTGGGGACAAAATTACCTTTCAGCACTGTAGCTCATCCCCAGACTGATGGTCAATCAAAAAGAGTTATTCAGATATTGGAGGATATGCTCAGGGCTTATGTTTTAAATTTCCCTAGAAATAGGGATAGGCATCTACCCTTTGTAGAATTTGCCTATAACAATAGCTATTAGGCTTCCATCCAAATGGCATCTTATGAAGCTTTGTATGGAAGAAAATGTAGATCACCCTTGCATTGAGATTTGGACGAGACAAGAGGTGTTCCAGGAATGGAAAAAGATGGACTACGGCCTGAGTTAATACAAGAGACAATTGATAAAATCCAGATAATAAAAAAGAACATAAACTCGGCCTAAGATCGATAGAAAAGTTATGCGGATCAGCGATGGAAACATTTGGAGTTTAATGTTGGGAATCAAGTGTTCTTGAGAGTCGTACCGCAAAAGGGAATTCGTAGAATTGGAAAGAGCGGGAAGTTAAACCCGAGATATGCAGGACCCTTTAAAATCATTGGACGTGTTGGTCCTGTGGCGTATCGACTCGATCTCCCGCCAAATCTCATTGGAATTCATAACGTTTTTCACGTATCCCAATTACTAAAGTATCATCCGGATCCTTCACACATAATAGAACACTTGAATGTGCCTCTCCAAAGTGACCTAACCTATATAGAACTACCTGTTCGTATCTTAGATTTCCAGGTTCGTGAGCTTAGGAATCGACATATACCCCAAGTTAAGATTCTTTGGAGGAACCAGAAAGTCGAAAAGGCTACTTGGAAACGTGAGAACAAGATACGGAATAGATATCCTCATTTATTTGAATAAGGTATGAATTTGAGGATCAAATTCTCCTGGGGGAAGAGAATGTAACGACCCAAAAATTTCCCAAAATATAGTTTCGAAATCCTTATTTCAAAACATAAATTCTTTTCGTAATTTCAAAATGACTTCTTTTACAACCATTTAAAATCTCTTAACAACGAAAATATATTGATTAATTATTCAAAAATTTTATTTCAATAAAACTCATCCCAAAATATTATTTCGACCCAATAAACCATTGAACTATAGCTCAAAATTTTCGGCCCAATGAGAAACTTGGCCCAACCTCTTCATCCAAAAATATCTATCAAATATACATACATATATATATATACAAATCCATAAGGATTTTTTAAGATCAAAATCCTACTAACCACCATAGGCCTTGCTACTTTGTCTAGACAACATTTAATGAAGGATACCTCATCTCTTGACAAGTGGTAACATCTCAACCTTTGAAAAATTACTCTCTTCTCTATAAATAGAAATGGTTGTGGAAGACAAGTCACTTTACACTTTCAAAAGCTATCTTTTCCCTCTTCTTCCACTTCTTCCACTCAACAAATATTAATAAATATCTACTTAAGATTTGAAGAAGACAAAAGGAAAAATTTGGAGGATAAGCATTCTTCCATTTGGATCTTAGTAAGTTAAGTGATGGGAAATCATTTTGATTTAGGGATTTATGAGAACTTGGATTGATATTTATAAACTTTGATGTTACTAGATGAAAAGCTTGGGATATAGGAATTTGTGATCGAAAATCACCAACTCTAAAGCCTAGGACAAAGGTAAGTTTATGGCTTTCTCTTCTAGGCTATATTTTCAAAAATTCCTCTATTAGTTTCATTATTGATCTTGATTGTGATAATGGAATATATGTGATTTGTTGATTTAATTCTATGATCATGGATTCTATTGTTTGCCTATGATCAATATGATTTTGTGACTATCATAATTCCTTATTCAATGTCGCCATGAGCTTTAGGATAGAAACCTTTGGACATTAGGAGAAAATTTGAAACAAATTAAAAGAATGAGATTATGATATGAAAATATGGACTTATAATGTATTTTCCCACAAAAACTCTTGTTAATTTCAATCTTGAATAATTAAAGTTCACTCAGAAAATAAATTTCATATGAAAATTGAGAATTTGGTAATAAGAATCAAAGGAAAAGATGAATTTGGGGATTTGTAATACTTTTTCTCCAAAAATTTGAAAATTGAATTTGGAACTTAAAAATTTAAAACCTCAATAATGAGTAGAACAAACTAAGTCTAATTTTTTCACAATAGCATTCTACTATCATAAGGTTTTCAAAAAAAAATCGAGCGTTGAGCGCTTAAGCGCGAGGCCCAAGGTCAGTGGCCTCGGCCACTCTTTGGGAGCTAGAGCGCCCAAATGCATGCCTAAGCATCCTAGTCCAGTGAACAAAGGCACTATTTGAGTGTCGGAGCGCCCAACGAGTGCCCAAGCGCTCATTCCAGTGGCCTTATTCACAGTTTCGGCGCTCGAGCGCCCAAGAGCCCATTCTAGTGACCAAATTTTCAATTCTTGACTTTGTAACTATCCCAAGTTCATATTTCACTTATTTAAAATGTTTTAAGACTTCAAAATGATCTTTTTTCTAAGTCCGAGGTTCAATCCAAATCGTTGTTAAATTGATTGCTATTCGAATTCGAATCTATATTGAATTGGTACATCCCTATATATTACTTGTCTTAAACCAATATGCATGTATAGTTGGCCCGAGGAGGTTCAAGAGGAACAGCTGGGTGGTATTGGATCGCGGTGGATCTCTTGGTAGGCCTTTCCCAATTGGATAGTTCCGAGGTAGCCTAGAGGTAATTTACCAAAGAAGCTAGTCCTAAGGATCGTGGTCGACCGTGTTACGGTGACTGTTCCTTAATTATATTTGGTTCTCCTCGAGTGGCCACTCAAGAAAGCTAAAATTTGGAGGGACAAGGGTTCCATATGTTATTATATATGGTTTATATAATTTGGTGTTATAAGGGTAACAAATTCATTAAAAGTTTGTTTTGGCCTATATTGATTTCCTTCATGAATAAATGAATTTTATAGCCACTTCATCATATATGATTATTGGTTATATGAAAATTTTGTGTTTTGGATTATAGTTTGCTCTCTTATGTTCATGAAGTAATGATGAGTTCTTTAGTTTGCTCTCTTATGCATTTTATTGAGCAAAAGTCGTGTACGGAACTGTGGCATCATAAAGTGGAATATGCTCTAGTATGTTTAGAAACTCTTAGCTTGAAAATTTATTTTTTGGATATTTTCTAGAAATAAATGCAGCCGTAACTCCACTTTTCCCGTAATCAAATTATATCCTTTGATTTGAGTATATCAATTACTTTTAAATACTTTTGACTTTTATTAATAACTTTGTAATATAAAAGCTTACTTTTCTTTTCATCACCTTTTGAACCCAATTTAGGTTTTTGAATTGGCCCATATGAGAAATATCTTAGTATGGAGGATTTATCAACTTGTCTTGTTCTCATGTCATGAAACTTTTGAGATTATAATCCCCTATCTTTTACATTAAAGCATCTTAATTTTTCTCTTATTTTTGGATTTGCTTGGTCTAGCTTGGATAATTTTTGAGCTATTTTCCAGGAATCATCAACAAGCAAAGAAGAATCATAAAAAATACAAACAGATTTGTTTTCCACAGTTTATCACACATGGAACTACAAAAAGAAGAAAAGCCAAGAAGAATCATTGAAAATGATTTTTTCCCCCCCAGAATTGCTACCTTTGGTTTTTAACAAAGAAGAAAGATTTTATGATAAAGAAGCCGTATAATTAAATCTGAGATTGAAGAATCCATTTCTCGTGAGTGCCCTAGAGGAAAGATGCTGGTGTTGCATTAGAGAACACATTTGAGGAGAAAATAATGGGTTAGAATTCTAAATTTTATATGATGATTTTTAATTTCTTTTATAGATAAGACATATTTGTACGTGAACCATAGTAGGAATTCCAAATTATTGAGTTTATTGTCGTAATGGATAAATACTAGATTGCACATGGAGTATACATAATTTCAAAAGAATTGAACTACTACTTTGCATTGGATAACTGTTGTGATGTGCTTCTAAATAGTTGTTTTTTATTATAAAAAATTGCATATGCAATGCAATTGTTTGGGTTTGGTCATTGCTTGAAACTAATGTTTTATATTATGCTAAAGATTTGGTTTTCTGAAATACTTGTATATGATTTGGTTTGAACCAAATGTTAATGGTAATGCCCTGGATTTCTAGAGCATCTACCCCTAGGCTTGGGACGCTAATCTCAAACGGAAAGCTAACTAATAACCGCAAACAAAAAATTCGCAAAGCATTCATAACTTAACAACTCAAACACCCCATAATTTATAACTAAAATTTTCTAAATTATATCATGAGTTCCACAAAATACAACTAATCGTACTTAAATTCTTACAAGTTCAACAAAGCTGATGCATGGCCAAATTACGTAAGTCAAACTACCAAATGCTATTTGAGCTCTTCATAATCCCAATACATCTAGTCAAATTTCTACATAGTAATTTGAAGTCATGAGTCCACTGACCCAATAAGTTCGTGGCATAGGAAAGACGAAGGGGTATAACAAAGGAAGCAAGAAGCCAACAATGATCATGATAAAAAAAATCAAACATGAATGTGATTTGCAACAAAATGAAATTGTAAAGACGATCATACGAAATAAATAGGTCCAAATAATACCACATTCATGTTAACCGTACATATGGCTGAAACTAATATTTGGTGGGTCTATCACCCTTATAACTCCAACAAAACATATATATGCCTTATCCCTCCAAATTGCTAACTCGAGCGGCCACTCGAGCGGCACACACATATTTTGAAGCACGGCCGACCGCGTGCCTCGAATAGCCATTTGGAATCCCAGCTCCATGACTCATCCAGGCTACCCAACAAATAGGAATTATTAGGAGTTCGAATCGACAATCCAACATTGCCCGATTCAAATCACCTAAGAATTACCCAGGGTCTAACATATCATGCATATAGGTTTAGAGCAGATATACGAACATAAACAAGGGCTCAATCAATTACATATGCCCATATCAAATGAATTAAAAAAAAATAGATTCGATTATCAAATAGGTTCAACAATCGGATTAGACATAAGGCCATGGACTGCAGAAAAGTCTTTTCAAACCTTCAAAGAGTTCAAAGAAGTGAAATATAAGTTCGAGATCGATAAATGAAGTCAAAATAATGAAATTTCGCTACTGGAATAGCATCGAAATAGTATTTTTCGCTACGGGTTTGGACACCTGAACGCTCAAACGGGCGTTCGGGCCCTCAAACAGTACCAAACTCTTTGGACTCGAGCGCTGGGGCGTGCATTTGGACTCTCAAGCGCCCAAACAGTGGCCAAAGCCACTGACTTGGGTGCTTGGGAGGCCAAAATAGGTGCTCAAGCGCTTGGCAAATTTTTTTTTGTTTGTTTGAAAATCTTATAATAGCAGAGGATGATATGTGAAGAAAGTAGACATAGTTTGTACTACTCATCATTGAATTTTCTAATTTTTAAGTTTAAAATTTAGTTTTATGCATTTTGGAGAAAATATGTTATAAAACCGTAATTTTCATAAAAATCAAAATTTTCAGAGATTTCCTTTGGATATAATCTTTTAAAATCCAAGTTTCAAGGAAATATTCTAAAATTTTCAAGATTTATGAAAAAGAAGTACAGTCACGATCAAAAATCGATTTTCTTTAGGTTTCATTCAAGTTCTCCATCGTCCATGATCCATGTCCATTCCAAAGTTACAATGATGATAACAAGCATGCTTAAATATTCAAAAAATATCATTTCAAGAATATTGAGCTTACGAACACAACGAATCATCAAATTCAACATAGATAAGCTCAAACTTGCAATTAAAGCATGCCAACATGGATTTTTCGGATATTGAAGCATAAAATCAACCAAGAAGTGAGGAAACCATGAAACTTACCTCAGTCCTAAGTTTTCTTTTCGGTTAGGAGTTAGATTATTCCAAAACTAGAGGCAAACTACCTAAAACAAAAGTGAGCACAACATATCTTAAGCTAATGCTCAAATAACACCTAAATCACCAAATGAACTATAAACTCAAAATTTCTATATTTCCCTCTTACCAACACACTTGAGAGTGAGCTCCCTTCACGTTTCCCCTTTGTAAACTGCTTGATGATGGAGTTCTATGGTTTATGAATGATTTTTTTTAAACATAAATATATGAGTGTGTTTATATATTGGTGGGAGGTAATGGTGAGATAGAAGAAAGAAGAGATTCAACTCCAATAACGTTTCTATTTATAGAGCTCATGAGGGCCTTCTAGCAAAAATGAGAGTTGATAGGGCTATTCCATAAATATATTCAAGTTGGTTGGGAGACCATGTTTGGAGATGATGGGGTTGGGTGTGATTTGATGGAGAAACCATGCCCAAGCATGACTGCTAATTTGCAGCCATGATTTTTCCTTTTTTTTTTTTTTTAAATATTGTTTTGGGCCTCAAAGTGTTGAGTTAAAATTTGTTGCTATTTGGGCCAAGAATTGGGCTTGTTTGGGCCAAAACGCTACGTAAATAGAGTTTCAAATGTTAGAAAAAATTTTCGGGTACGAAGAAACTATTTTGAAGTTAAAACAATTTTCGCGATTTTAAAACCGATTTATCATTTATAAAACGAAGGGTAAAGTTTTAAATTAGAAAAAATTTCAAGGTGTTGCACTCTTCCCCTTTAAGAGAATTTGATCCCCAAATTCATACCTTATTCGAATAGATGAGGATATTTGTCCCATATCTCATCCTTACATTCTCAAGTAGCTTCTTATACTTCTGATTCCTCCAAAGCATCTTAACTCGAGGCACCCTATGGTTCCTAAACTCACATACCTAGAAATGTGAGATACGAACGGATTGCTGTACATACGAAAGGTCACTTGCTCGATAGTATGTGAGGGATCGGGATAATACTTCCATAACTAAGAGACATGGAATACTTTGTGAATCTCAGTGAAGAGATAATCTGGTCCTATTTTCAATTTGGTATTAGGAGCGGTTGTAATTTCCCAGACGGTCGTTGGTGCTCCACTTTTACCAGTTGGTAGGTCAAAGGTTTCTGAATATACTCAACTACGTCCTTCTTTATTCCTTTCTACTAGAACTTTCGTTTCAGATCTCTATATATCTTCGTTCCTCCAGGATGCACCGAAGACTTAGCTTGATATGCTGCAGATAGCACTCTTTCTTTCATCGATGTAGGAACACATACCCAATTTCTAAATCATAATAACCCATCCGCATCGATCCTAAAATCGGGTCTTGTCTTGATTTTTACTTTCTGAACCTAAACATCTTCTCCTTGGGCTTTCAAAATTTCACTAAACAGTTCCAGATAGATGCTCAGATTTGCTATCTTTTCTTTCCGACTCAAAGCATCTGCAACTACATTTGCTTTCCTTGGATAGTAAATGATTGTGAAAGCGTAATCTTCCAAGAATTCCATCCAACGCCATTGTCTTAGATTTAAGTATTTTTCTGACTAAAGAAATATCTCAATCTCTTATGGTCAGTAAAAATCTCAGTTTTAGCCCCATACAAGTGGCGACGCTATTTTGTCAAGACAACGACTACTGCTGCCAATTCTGAATCATGAGTAGGGTAGTTCAACTCATGATTTTTTTCAGGTTTCTTGATGCATATGCAATTACTTTGCCTTTCTGCATTAAAACCCATCCCAATCCTTCCTTCGAGGCATTATTGTAAACAGTAAATTCTTCTGACTTGTTAGGTAGTGTGAGTGTTAGAGCTATTGTCAATCTTTCCTTAAGTTTCAAGAAACTTTCCTCACACCTCATATCCCAATCAAAACGTCGATCTTTTTGGGTCAACCTTATAAGTGGTCCTGCCAATTAAGAGAAGTTTTGGATAAATTTTTGATAGTATCGAGCCAATCCCAGAAAACTTTTCACTTCAGTTACGGTCTCGAGTCTCTTCCAGTTGAGAACCCCTTGACCTTTTCTAGGTCCACTTCAAGTCCATTTTGAGATATTACATGACCCAAAAAGGTCACTCTCTTCAGCCGAAATTCACACTTGCTGAATTTGGCATAAAGCTTATGCTCATTCAATATCTGAAGGACAATCCGTAAATATCTTTCATGCTCTTCTTCTGTTTTGGAATAAACCAAAATATCATCTAATAAAGTCACGACAAAACAATCGAGGTATCCATCACAACAGACTCAGAATGCCCATAACGGGAATTAAATGCAGTTTTTGGAATATCTGCTCCCCATATTTTTAATTGGTAATACCTCTATCTTAAATCCAACTTAAAATATACAACAGTCCCCTAAGGATGGTCAAATAATTCATCAATATGGGATAAGTGATATTTATCCTCGATGGTCACTTTGTTTAGTTCTTTGTAATCAATGCACATCCTTAGTGACTCAACCTTCTTCTTTACAAACAAGACAAGAGCTCCCCAAGGTGAAGAGCTTGGCTATATAAAATTCTTCTCCAGCAATTCTTGTAATTGCTCTTTTAGCTCCTTCAGTTCTACTGGGCCCATTCTGTAAAAGGTTCTTGAGGATGGCGTTTCCCCAGGAATGATTTCTATCACGAACTTAATTTCGCAATCTAGGGGTAACGAATTCAACTCTTCTGGGAACACCTCAGAGAATTTATTCACCACCTTAACATTTTTCAGTTCAATCTTATCCTGAGATTTACTGATCAAATAGGCCAGAAATTCTTGTCCCCCTTTTCTGATAAATTGTTTGGCCTTTATTCCAGAAATGACAGGTATACCATCATTTCTGAGTGTACTATTGGTACTTACTCCAACTCCAATACCTAACTTGACTGTTTTAGCGAAACAGTCAACTATATCTTATACTAATAGAGCCAATCCATTCCTAGAATGAGGTTGTAATCTTAGATTGACAGTTCAATCAGGTCAGCACTAAAATTCTAATTCTCTGTAACTAAGGGGCATCTAGGGTATCTTATCGTAATCTCATAACACCTACGGGAGTATGAATCTCATATGATGTTTTCATATTTTTTGTAGCTAAATTCAATTTCCTAGCACAGGTAATTAATATGAATGAATACGTTACACCAACGTTAAACAAAGCTTTGCATATAAAATTCTGAATTAAAATCTTACCTTCTACAACCTGCGTGGCCTCCACCCCTTCTTCCCAAATCAAGGCGTATGCTCTCGCCTTAACTTGAGAATGCCAGTAGTATTTTTTTGTTGCTAACCCTATGCTCCAAAATTCCCACGTCTGTTGTTCTTGGAACAGTTCTTGATGGAGTGTTGGTCACTCCCACAAAGGAGGCATTTCCCAATTTCCTCCAACATTGGTCCTTGGTATGTGAGATACCATCACAATACATACAGTTTGCTTTCTCTGTAGATGAAGGGACCTCACCTTTATTCGATGACGATGACGTGTTTCCTGTCTTAGATTTCTTGCCAGAGAAATCATTTTATCCTTTCTCTTGATTCGATTTCCCGGACCATTTCCTTTCCTTTTATTAGAAATTTTCTGGAGATCCTGGAACTTCGCCTCTAACTCTAACGCCAACTCTACAGCGCTATCATAATCCTGTGGCCGACCAATGGCCAAGGATCATTTTAGGTTGGGCCTAAGATCTCCCACAAACGTTTTCCTATGCCTCTCCTCGTTTGCCAATGTGTGAGAGGCGTATTGGATCAATCGATTGAATTCCGCTTTATACTTAGCCACAGTCAACTGCCCTTGAATCAACCTCATGAATTCCTTTTCCCTCTGATCCCTAACCAGTTGTGGGATGTACTTTTCAAGAATTCAGCCCAAAAAACCTCCCAAGTTCCTTCCAGTCTGTTTCTTTCCCACTTTCTTTCTACTACAGACCACCAATGACATGCAGCATCCTCAAACAAGTAGGTGGCATACTTTACTTTTTGAGCATTGGTGTAGTTTAGTACCTTGAAAGGTTTTTCTACTGTAGCTAGCCAAGATTTCGCCTTCTGGTCATCGGGTTCGCCGTTGAACCTAGGCGGATTAAGCCTTAGAAATCTTTCCAGCATTCTATCATCGGCTTCCTCCTCCTGTCCTGGCCTCTGATTGTTTTGTTGTTGGCCCTGATTGAAGACTTATCGTAAGAGGGTAAAAAGTTGGTCTGCCGTGGGATCATTTCTTGGAGGCGTGTGATGATGGGGCGCACAACATGCAGGAGGTGAAGGATCCCGGACTGGCCATCGGGGTATGGTGTTATCCTTGGTACAGGGTGTTTCGGGTGCCCGAACTTCTTCAAATAATACTCTACAAGGTCTTCCTCGTTTTCTAGTTGGTTTATTTTGAGAGGGGTTTTCTTGTGACGAGCTTTCTTGTAAATCCATGTCAGTCTGAAAAATGCAAGAATAATCTTAATAGGAGTTTTTGATGTCTTAAATTATATGACGAGACTTAATTGTGTTACGCATGTGATAAAATTCTAAGTCTTCAATTCAAGAAATCATTGTGAAGTTTCTTCGTTTTAAGAAGGCCTAAATTCATGGGTACTAACGGATGAATCGTATAATGGTCATATATCTAAAGTTCAATTCAAGACGGACATAGGGAGTTAATTCTCTCATTTCGCGAAGGCACGAATATAGCACATAGTTGAATAAATCGCATCACGATCAATTCTCGAAAATTCAAGTTAAGGAATATTTGAACTTCATTAATTCATTTGTCCATCTTCACATCATCAACAAGAACAAATAAAGTTATATGCGGGAGGAAAATGAAAAGGCAAAATGCTACGAGTCTATACTTTCCAGATTTCCCATCCTAGGTTCTGACACCACCTGCAATGCCCCGAATTTCTAAAGCATCTGTCCCTAGGTCCAGGATGCTACTCTTGAACGGAAAGCTTACTAATAACCATAAACAGAAAATTCGCAAAGCATTCATAACTTAACAACTCAAATAATCCATAATTCATAACTAAAATTTTTCAAAGTCACATCATGAGTTCCACAAAATACAACTAATCATACTTAAATTCTTACAAGTTTAACCAAGCTTATACATGGTCAAATTACATAAGTCGAAATACCAAATGCTATTTAAGCTCTTCATAATCGCAATCCATTAAGTCGATTTCCTACATAGTAATTTGAAGTCATGAGTCCACTGACCCAGCAAGTTCATGGCATAGGAGAGACGAAGGGGTATAACAAAGGAAGCACGAAGCCAACAATGATCATGACAAAAAAAAAAAAAAATCAAACATGAATGCGATTTTCAAAAAAATAAAATTGTAAAGACGATCATACAAAACGAATAGCTCGAAATAATATCACATTCATGTTAATCATATATATGGCTGAAACTAACGTCCGTCACCCTTATAACTCCAATAAAAAATATATATGCCTTATCTCTCCAAATTGCTAACTCGAGTGGCCATTCGAGTAGCACAGGCACATTTTGAAGCACGGCTGACCGCGTGCCTCGAATAGCCGTTTGGAATCTTAACTCCAGGACTCCTTTGGGCTACCCAACAGACAAGAATTCTCAGGAGTTCGAATCGACAATCCAACATTGCCCAATTCAAATCACCTAAGAATTACCCAGGGCCCAACATATCATGCATATAGGTTTAGGCGAATATACGAACATAAACAAACTTATAGGGCTCAATCAATTACATATGCCTATGTGAAATGAATTCAAGAAAAATAGATTCGATTATCAAATAGGTTCAACGATAGGATTGGACATTGGACCATGGACTGTAAAAAAGTCATTTCAAACCTTAAAAGAGTTCAAAAAAGTGAAATATAAGTTCGAGATCGATAACGAAGTCAAAATGATGAAATGTCGCTAGTGGAATAGGAGCGCCGAAATAGTATTTTTCGCTACGGGTTTGGGTGCTTGAGCACTCAAACCGGCACTTGGATGCTCAAACTATACCAACTCTCTAGACTTGAGCACTGGGGCATGCATTTGGGCACTTGAGCGCCCAAACAGTGGCCGAAGCCATTGAGTTGGGCGCTTAAGGGCTTGGCAAATTTTTTTTTTTGAAAACCTTATAATAGCAGAGGATGATATGTGAAGAAAGTAGACATAGTTTGTACTACTCATCATTAATTTTTCTAATTTTTAAGTTTAAAATTTAGTTTTATGCATTTTGGAGAAAATATGTTATAAAATCATAATTTTCATAAAAATCAAAATTTTCAGAGATTTTCTTTGGAATATAATATTTTAAAATCCCAGTCTCAAGGAAATATTCTAAAATATTCAAGATTTATGAAAAAGAAGTATAGTTATGGTCAAAAATCAATTTTCTTTAGGATTCATTCGGGTTCTCCATCGTCCATGATCTAAATCCATTCCAAGGTTACAATGATGATAACAAACATGCTTAAAGATTCAAGAAATATCATTTCAAGAATATTGAGCTTACAAGTACAACAAATTATTAAATTCAACATAAATAAGCTCAAACTTGCAATTAAAGCATGCTAACATGGATTTTTCGGATATTGAAGCATAAGATCAACCAAGAAGTGAGAAAGCCATGAACTTTACTTCAGTCCTAAGTTTTCTTTTCAGTTAGGAGTTAGATGATTCCAAGACTAGAGGCAAACTACCTAAAACAAGATTGAGCACCACATATTTTAAGCTAATGCTCTAATAACACCTAAATCACTAAATGAACTATAAACTCAAAATTTCTATACTTCTCTCTTACCAACACACTTGAGAGTGAGCTCCCTTTACTTTTCCCCTTTTTAAAATTCTTGATGATGGAGTTATATGGTTTATGAATGATTTTCTTTGAACATAAATATATGAGTGTATTTATATATTGGCGGGAGGTTATGGTGAGGTAGAAGAAAGAAGAAATTCAACTCCAATAACCTTGCTATTTAAATAGCTCATAAGGGCCTTCTAGCAAAAATAGGAATTGATAGGGCTATTTCATAAATATGGTCAAGTTGGTTGGGAGATCATGCTTGGAGATGATAGGGTTGGGTGTGATTTGGTGGAGAAACCATGCCCAAGCATGGCTGCTGATTTGCAGCTATGATTTTTCCTTTTTTTTTTTTTAGAAAATATTGTTTTGGGCCTCAAAGTGTTTGGCTAAAATTTGGTGCTATTTGAGCCAAGAATTGGACTCATTTGGGCCAAAACAGTGCGTAAACGGAGTTTCGAGTATTAGAAAAAAATTTTGGATGCAAAGAAATTATTTCGAAGTTAAAACAATTTTTGTGATTTTGAACCCAATTTATCATTTATAAAACGAAGGGTAAAGTTTTAAATTAGGAAAAATTTTAGGGTGTTACATTAATGGCAGACTAGAGGTTTGAAAGATTTAATATACATTTTGCATTTTTTGTATACTTTGCTATTTGTGAGTGATGGAGCATGTTCTAATATTAACCAATGTGTTATTCATCCCAAATGAATCTGAAATATTTTAGATCAAATAAGAGGGGAAGGAACATATGCTTCTCTTTCTTGTTTCATCTCAAAATGTGATTGACTAACTCATTTTAGCAAAATTCCAATGTTTGCAGAAATGAGAATCTAGGAAATTTGATATAACCGTGTATGTCTATTATAGTCAGAACTTGTATATTCCATAAAGATCATGAACACCCTATGTAAGTTAGGTTTTGTGCAAAGAGATGCATAAATTTATGGGATGTTCATATGAATACTGATGAAAATCTCATAAATTTATTTAAAACTTTACCATGAT
>JACFYI010000288.1:576289-586539 GCA_014898755.1 Handroanthus guayacan
TTTTTTTTTTTTTTTTGAGTAGACAATAAGTATGATGAAAGGATGAGTTATTTCAGATTGAAACACGAAGAAAATAACAATGCTTATGTTGTTAACGATGATAGTTTCATCCTTGATAGTGAATCATCCTATAGTAAATCCTTAACCTTAAACCTGATAGCAAATCATCTTGTAGTAATTCAAGTTTGATCGTGAAGATGAATTAAAGTGTGTATTAAGAAATGTGGATTATGATAAGATATTGAATTTGAAGTTCAAGACGATTGACGAAGCGCAATCATTTTACATCGGATGTGGCAGGGAACAAGGGTTTGATGTTTATAGACAAACCTATAAAATAGAAAAGCCCAAATGCAAATCTTGCAAGATGAACTCGAGAAAAACAGGAACTCATAAATGTGAAGAATCTATCGAGTTAGGTAAAAATGAGAAAATGTTGTTGGTGAAAATTTGTGAATGGATTTGTCATTGCAGGGGTTTTCGCAAGAAATAAAAAACCAGGGCATGTTCGGCAAAGAAAAGGTAAACTAGACCTTAGATGCGGGTGCAAAACAAAACTTTGGGTAGCACATAACAAGTTTTCTAGAATGTATAATGTTACCCGATTTGTAGCTGTACACGATCACCAATTAGACCCTGATGACCCAACTTGTAGCATGTGATGCAATAGGTGGAAATGTATCTTATTTGCCTATATCATTGTGTTGTGGTGTTTTGAGTTTTGTTTCCTATTGCTTGAATTTCTAACTCCTGTAACTATTGTTGCATCAAACATTCAAATACCTCGCACCATCAGACCACGCATTACTAACATTACTTATTGAAGTTGGAATGAGACCCAGTTTGGTGTTCAATTAACTAGAACATTTGATAGGGGCCTTGGTAAATTACACGTTGAAGAAAAGATGGATACAACTACTTATAGAAGCAAAAAATGGAAATGGTTAGAGGTGGCAATATTAAAACTACAATATCTTTCCTTAAAGAAATGAGGTCCGAGAATCAAGGTTTCATGTTCTAGTACATTGTAGATAGAGTCTGTATTCTAACTAAACTTTCTTGGTTGGATGGAATATCGAGGGTACAATTTGACTTATTTTGTGATGTTCTCTAGTTTGGCAATGCATACCTCACCAATAAATATAAAAACCCTCTTGTTATATTGTCATGCGTGAATAATCATGGTAGCAGTGTGTGTTTGGTGCTGCTATCTTGTATAATGAGACCATTGATAGTTAAAAATGGTTACTGAAAACCTTTTGCAAAACCATGAAGGGAAAATTCCTTGGTGTAGTTTTCAAGGATTAGGATGCATCCATGAGGGCTGCAATATTATCTGAATTTCCTGATGATAGGCACCACTTTATAGTTGGCATATGACATGAAATTCAGCTAGCAAGGAGGGGCACGATTTTGCGAGTGGATTCTCATGATTATTACGAAAGGTATGCTCTGAGGAAGAATTTGAAGAGAGATGGGATATATTGACTAAAAAGCATAAAGTAGTTGATAATGTATGGATGCTCGAAGCTTATGAGAAAAGCTAGTTATGGTGTTAGGCTCTTTTTTCATGGACGTTTTATAGCAGCCAAGACAACCACACAACATTTAGAGTCAATGAATGCATTGATAAAGCTTGCCATTAGAAAAAAGTTCATGATTATGGAGTTTCTGAAAAAATACGATCGAACAATTTAGAAGATGCATAATGATTTTTTTGATAAGGAAGAAATATGTGAGAAGACAACTCCAGTAATCCGAGATAGTCTATTAGATAAGCTTGAGAAGCATGTAGCTAAATTTTGCACAAGTAGTTTTTTTTTTTTTAAATTCAAGAACAGATTCCAACTGGAAAATATGAGTTCTATTTTGAGAACTTGGAGAAGTCGATCGGACATAAGTATTTGGCCACAATCGAAGAGAAGCAACGGAAGTATATGTGAATGTTTGATGCTTCAATCAAAAGAAATTCCTTGTTGTCATATCATATTTGCATTTAAATTTCTAAGGTTGTATTCATTTCTGATAGATAGCATACATCCTCAACTGTAACACCCCGAGAATTTCCTAAATAAAATTTTAAGTCGTCAATTTCTTAAATTTATTTGATTTCAAAATCATCGTTTTATTATCAAAGCACGTTTCGCGTATCCGAAAAATTTTTGAACAAACACATTTCGTTTCCTTGTCACATTTCAACCCAAAACGAGTCCAAAAGCCCATGAAACAAGCCCAAATTCATAGCCCAAACCTTAGCCATTTTTGTTGACCAAAAAGCATCTTTGAAATTCAAAAAAAAAAAAAAGAAAAGAAAATGAAAGCTAAAAATCAGAGGGCTGCCGCACTATCACCATGGATGGGATTTTATCCCATCCATCCATCGTATTTGTCTCAATTCTTCCAAAGGAAGATTTTCTATTTATTTTGGAGGGCTTCAATTATATGACTCTTGCATTTTGACCCCATTTTTCTTTATGAATAAGCCACAATCTAAGCTCTAAATTTCTGCAAACTTTCCACTCTCAACATTTATAAAAAAACTCTTCATTCATAGAACACACACTCATATTTTCTTCTCTTCCAAAATCAATTTTTTGCACTGAGCGGGATTAAGGTGGTGAACTCTTATCTAAACTCTTGGTAAGTTGGCTTTAGATTGGTGATTAAGAAAGGTTAATGAGATGTATGTTTAGAGTTTAATATAAGTATGAATGATTAATGTAGGTGTTGGAGACTAAGCTTGAATCACTTACATTATCAAGTTTTAGCTACAAAGAGGTAAGACTTATAACTTTCTTGAATCCCTCATGAGCATATAATGTTATTCCTTATTTTGAAAATGTGATCATGGCTTGAGTTTTTGAGATTTTGTTTCATTTGAAATGATTGAAATCATGAGCTTATATTGTTGCCTTTATCGATCTTGCTATTATGAGCTCTATTCCTTGATTATGTAAATCTAAAGCTTAACGAATCCTCTTGAATCCTATACCAATGCTTGGATTGAGTTTTGAACAATGGACTATGGATTAGGAGGAGAAACAAGCTAAAGATTGATTAAAAACTGGAGATATGGACTAAAAACGCATTATTCGATTGAAAACGATCTTTCAAAAATTCTCAAAATCAAATTTCAAAATGTCAATTTATAAATGTTTTTATGTATAAGAGAACCCCAAAAATGGAGTTTTGGATAAAAAATTCAAAGAAAATCAAAAGAAAAAAAATAGGATTTAACCCGAGAGTCAGCGCTTGATCGCACAACTTTGGGTGCCCACTCTCGGCCTAAACAACCAATTTTTACAGAAGCTTGGGCGTTTAGGCACCCATATGGACACCCCAATGCCCAACTTCTGCCCAAAATATCTTTTTTGGGTGCTCAGGCACCCGTTCCCGTACCCAACTTGATTTTCAACCTTCATTTTATAACACATTAAGTCCATATTCGATCTTTCTAATGTGATTTGATTTTTAAAACGAAAACCCTCTAGTCCATAGTCGAAATTTTGAAATGATTGATACGTCTGGCCTATTTTGAAATGTTATTTAATATTGGTAGCCAATAAATGTTATCCCTTATCGGTTTTACTGAATGATTGAATGTCCCTCTTGTTTCAAATGAATGAACGAATGTAGGCCCTGGGGAGTTTTCTTGGGACCAAACTCGGGCAATGTCAGATTGTCGACTAGGACCCTCGAAAATCCCTAATTGTTGGGTAGTTTGGATGAATTCTAGAGGTAGAATCCTGAAGATCTATTCTGAGCACGTAGGACGGCTATACTCTCTGAATAAATGATTATCCTTCGGGAGTTGGAGGGATAAGGTTGAAATGTATATGTTGAAGTTATAAAGGTGATAGATCTATCAAAATGTTTGTTTCAGCCTATTGACTTGAATGTGATAAATGTCTTTTGATATGTGTTCGTTTTTTATCGCTTTGATTATTTTTGAATTGTTTATCGAAATCGCATTCTTGTCTCATTGTTGATATGCTCATTTCTTTGAACTTCTTATTCTCGTTTCTTGCTGTAAGTTTTACAAGGTTAGTGGACTCGTTACTCTATATCATCATGTAGGTTCGTGAGATTTGACGTATGATTGATTGAAGCTCCCTGATTAAGTTTATTAATTACTGTTCTTTTTTAGGTTGTACTCATTGATGTATTTTGAGATCAATCTTATGTTTTGAACTTATGGACTTATAGAATGAATAGAATTGTCAGATTGTAATTTAAGTGAGATGAATTATGTATTTTGGGACTCTATGATATGTAATGATATGCTGTTGAGTATCAAGTTTGGAATGTTATGTCGATATTTTCTGAATTTGTTTCCAACCATCATACTTGCAATTTTTGCATGAAGTAACTAAAATCCACAATCCACTCCATGTCTACAAGTACGCACGAATTATCACATGCATCTGTATATGTATATATATATATTTAAATTTTAATTATAAGCACACATTGGATGTACAAAATGTAACAAGTCATGCAATTTAAAAATATTTTATTTGTTAATTTAAGATTACCCACTCTTAAATAATTAGTTAATTTTATTTACTAAATTGAGATTAGTAATTCTAAACAATTAATTCGTAATATACTTTATGTCTATTATTACGTATTTTTCAAATTGAATTTATTTATTTAAAAAAAGCAAAAAGAGATTAAAAAAATGACTTTGGATATTTTTATTAGTAGAGATTCTTTGTCTTCAACTTTATATGCAAAAAATTAAAACAAAGTAATTTAATTTAGAGTTTTGTGTAAGATAATAATTTATTAATTCTAATTTTCAAACTTGTAGATAATTTATCTATTTTTCATTGTGCATTCATTCAACTCTTGAATTCCTAATCCCCATTTGTTTATGAAGGGTAGCATGTGAGTAGGATGCAATTTTCTTTTGTTATCTCTAAAATATAGAAAAAAGTACACGGGATTTTAAACGATTTCAGTTATTTTGAATGTTAGTCGTTCTTGACAAATATGAAAGTAAAGCTTGACTATTGGAACGGAATCTTCCAAATATATGTATTCATTTTTGGTTGTTGAGGTTGTATACTCAATTTTGCTTGATGAATTATAAAAGTTCATTTTGCCTCAAAAAAAAAAAAAAATTGTCCATGCATAATTTGATACTAAAGGTATTCAATTAAGTACTTTATGTCAATCTTACAGTACTAGCAGCTATGCCTAGGCCTAGGAAAGGGAGACAGGTTCCTCATAGGGTGAAGATACTAAAGGCCCTGAGATATATTCTTGATGTTCTCCGTTGTACTTCCACAACGGAATGGAGAAAATTGATAGTAAGATGACATTCAAACATGGTAAAGCCATAACAGACACTCTATTTGCTTCTTATTTTAATATGCCTAAAATCAATGGTATCTTTACTAGAGTTGAGGCTATTTTAAGTTAGATTTCAACTTCATTCTACTTCTTTTACTGTTGGTGACAATATTGAGATTCCTTTCGTGGCTAGAGAGTTTGGTATAGTTTTGGGGTTACAACACCACGTGAGGCAACCTGTTGATACAGATTTGAAGATGGAGTCAAACACTGTGAAGCGTTTATTTTCGAGAAAATTTAATAATATTACTTATTTACAAATTTGCAAAAAATTGATAGAATATGTAGATAAGTATAGTGAAAGAAGATTTTGCTAGATTGTATATATTTTTTGTTTTCAGTTGCATTTTATTTTTAATGAGCAACTATATCATACCTAAATTTCTTCTTTCCTATGCCGATGACTTGGCTTGTATCGGTATGTAGGCATGAGGAGATGTTGCCTACAACTTTTGGCTGGATGTGGTTAAATTACACCTGGGAACTAAGAGTGGACAAGATGTAAGAAAAAAATATTTCGAGGGTGCACAATTGGCAAGATGGTAAGTACATTTCATTGTTAATATTAAAATTATTCACATTTATTATTGAATAACTAACAATCTCATGTTCTTACGAATGGCAGACTTGGATTTTTGAGCATATACTTTTATTGGGTTCGCCAAGAATTTTGCGTTCATTCTCAAGATTCATTTGATGGGGTGAAAGCAAGACCCCGAACACCATTGTATTAGCTAAGGAAAAATTTTGCCAAATAAGTGAAAATGAGATGATGCCCATTTATTCATTTACTGAGGAAAAAAGACTTTTATTGCTTAGACAGGTAAGCTTTTATACAATATTTAATTTTAAATAGAAATGAAATTTATTTCACTAAATGACTGTTATCCTTTGTTAGGTGCCTGTCGAAGCGTCTAGTGCTGATACTAGTATATTTCAGGCTATGTTGAAAGAGAAAGAGAAGGAGACTGCACAACTAAGGAAAAAAAATCTCATCATTAGAAGGGAAAGCAGCTTCTTCCCCTGTTAGAAACGAGGATGAGGAAGAGAAAGTCCAAGTTAGTGAGGAAGAGGAAATCGATGTTATTGAGTAAGAGAAAGTAGATAGTGATGAGGAAAAGAAAGTTGAGGATGATGTGGAAGAGAAGTGGATGAATAGATAGCATCTAGTGCTGATGGTTAGGAAAAAGGTAATGAAAGAGGTTATGTTGGTATTATCGATGAGCCGAGCAGTCCTCGACTTGATGAAGCTGCCTTACTTGATGATGTGGTTTCTTCTATCATTAGAGATATGCAAACATGTCATGATAGGACGAAGAAAAGGAAGGATGAGGACTTTGTGACACCACCTCACATGACCACACCATAAAAAAGACTAATGTAGCTGCTCCTAAAGGTTGTGCAAAGTATAAGAAGGTATCATAATAGATATATGTAGAGTAATACTACATGTGTGAACTTAAATACTGCATAAGTGACTTTAATGCAACATATGTCATTTTAAATATTACACATGAGATTTTAAATAATGCAATGTGTAGTATACTAGTGAGTTGATTGATTAAATAGTATATTGTAGGAGAAAATGGCTATTGATTTAGTGATGCATCCTTTGAAATATACCAAGGATGAGTTGAAACCAATTGGAATCGATAACTCAAGGAAAGAGTTCAATACCAATGGCAAAGAATCAATGGAATCAATGGCTGTAACGATAACGAATTCAAAAGCTGTCAGTAATCAATAGATGGACAACAAGTCCAATTCAGAATTTTCGATAAACATTAACTGAATTGACATGAGCTCCAGATTAGCCAATCAACTGCTAAATTTTATTTCCAACTCTGAATTTCAACCGATAAAAATCAAATCAATCAATAGGCTCAGAAATATGCTATGATCAAGAACGAATAGCGTAAATGGTTTAGCAATTTCAATGATTGATAACCAAGACAAACAAAAAGCTCAAGAAGCGATTATCACATAGGCCAAATCAACATATCATACACAGAGTCAATGAAGTTCATAAACGAGTTAAAACATGCCAAATGATTGTGATAATTCAATAATCAAATAGAGATGAGTAACTCAAACTAGAGTTTAGAGCAAATCACACGATCGAATAGTAGAGGCAGAACTAGTGTTAAGTGGATCTTTCATCCTTATTACTCCCACAATAAATAATATGTCAACATAACATTATAATACCTTATTCCTCCCAGTCCTCAATCTTGAGTGGCCACTTAGAGGGGGGCAACCCAGATAAACTAGACGTTAAGCATGGCCGACCATATGCCAAATGGACTAACCTTTGAAACATCTACTCCAGATCTCCGCATAGCTGTCCAACAATGGAGAAAACATACCCAAGGTCCAACTGTCAACCCAGTGCCATCCATTGTCCCTTTTGAGGTCCCTAGGACCCAACAATCAAACACATAAAAGGTTATAAGGGTAATAATAATTGTCTGAATTAAGTAAGTAAAACTTCAGACGAGGTTTGGACTTATCAATCAAACCAATGCACAAAAGTGTTTTGAGGGTAATGATAATTATCAGAATAAATTTAGCAAAGCTTCAAATGAGGTTTGGACATTATCGATCAAATCAATTCGAATTTCTTTGGAAACAAATAACCTATCCACAGTCTCAATTGGTCCGATTTAACCAATACGAACTTGCAACGAGTATCGAATGCAACTATTCGATTCAATTCATATTTAGGACATTTTATGCGATATTTTGAGCTTAATAATTTAAATAAGATGATCTATGGACCTTGTTAATCAATTCGAGTCGAATTTTGGTCATGTGAAACATATATTCAAATTTAGGAGAGCTTGTCGGAGTAATATATGGACATACAAAGGTAAAACAAGTCAAAAATATATTCAAAAGTATTCTGGAGTGGTGCCACCACTCAAGGAATGGGCGTGGACGTGCCAAAGTGGCCTAAGGCTATTGCCTACGCCCAAATTTAGGCGTGAATGCGCTCGACGATTTTTTTTCTATTTTTTTATTTTTCTTGCATGACCAGAATAATAACAAGAACTCATTGGTCAAAAAAATTAGGATTATTTTTTTCTACTCATCATCAAGATTTTTTAATTATCAAAGTTTTGAGAAAACTTGGCAAAATTCCAATTTTTGTGTTCAAAGTTTTCAAGAAGTTTAGAGCTTTGTTTAGTCCGATTCTCAACTCCAATATTCTTCCATTATGTTTAAAGAATCAGTATGATATAACATAGGTAAAGATTTAACAAGGTTAAGTGTCCAAATCATTCACCAACACAAGGAAAAATTTCATATTAATGTATCAACAAGAATCATTAAACTCAACAAGAGGATTGAGCAGAATAAATACTCATTCCCTAACATATAAATAAAGGAGGAATACCCATAATCCTTATTGCAATCCTTTGATCACAATATGCTTTTAAGTTCCCAAATATGCTCCAAGCAACTTACCTAATCATTGAATATCAAAATCTCTTCGTTAATCTCATTTCCAAGAATGATAATATTGATTTCAATCATTTTATTTCAAAGTTTTCTAATAGTTTAGCGGTGAAATTTACTTCTACAATTATGTTAACTCGATGATCTTTCTAATGATCATGATCCAACAATTGGATTTTCGTCTATACTTACTCAAAGTTCATCCCTAGTTACTACCCCTATTCTCGGTAGAGCGGATATGTTCTTTTTCATCAATATGTTCAACCACTTTTCTCCATATTTTTGAGTGATTCTTAAATCTAACTTTACCTACACTTGACAAGATTTCTAATGATATTTTATATGAGCCGATTTGATGAGATTAAGGTAAGTTTTTAAGCTTTGAAAATTGGAGGTTTTGCAGGGACAATAGGAAGATCCGTGCAACTTGTTTGTGTGTATGAATTTGATCTTAAATTTTTAAGTTTTAATACTTCTATCAATCAATATAATAGGTTTTAAGGTATAAAATAAAAACTCATGGAAATCAAGAATCAATCAAAATTCTTACCTCTTTGGCTAATCCTCAAGGTGGTGATGGCAACTTTTCCAAAATTTAACCAAGTTGTCCTATAAATTAAAATCATGAATTATATAATACTTATTTCATCAAAGCCCAAAGTATACATATATCGCTATGTAACTTGAGGTTAGGGCTTACCAAGTGTGTTAACCTTACTCCTTTCCCTTAAAAGAAGATTGATGAAAGAAAATAGCTATGGTGATGAAATTTTCAAGTATGGAGACAAACTTTAAGGAGCAAAGAGAGTATTTGTCTTGCAATTCTCGAAAATGGAAGACAATAGTTGTTTATCAAGTAAAGCAAGAACATAAAGAGATAACTTTGTCTCGCAATTTAGATCAAATTTTATAGAAATGAAATTAAGGTTCATTTGTCAGTTTTCAATTTGTTTGTTTTCATCCCTAATTACTTGATCATAAAACACAAATATCCTAAACTTTAAGGGGATGTGGCTGGATCCTTTTGTGTGTGTCTTCACTTTTTCATTGTAATGTATATGTGACACCCTGAATAATTCTCTCAGTAAAGAATCTTCATTGCCAAAATTTTTCTTCAATCCAAAATTCAATTCAAACATTTCTTTAACTCTGAAAATTTCATTTTGGCCCCGAAAATTTTCATAATTATATTTTCAAACTCTTATTTCAAAAAATTCAAAACCCTAATGCTGTTGTTAGCAATTTTAATCGCTATTAACTGAAAATTCTTAAACGACGAAATATTTTATGAATTACCAATCAAAAAGTTTATTTCAATTTTATTAGATCAAAAATGGTATTTCAAACCCAACAAACTCAACATTTGGCCCAAATTTTAGGCGCAAATGGTGGCCCAAACTTGATTTCAATCTATGCCCAATTAAAAAAAAAAA
>JACFYI010000288.1:590189-609014 GCA_014898755.1 Handroanthus guayacan
GTATTTTTCCAAAAAAAAAAAAAAATTTATACAACTCCGAAGACTCTCCATGTCTATTACAAACTATAGTCTTAAGGCTACAAGGCCCAAAAGCTAAGCATAACATAATATACAAACTTTTTAACCTACTGCAATTCTAATGGCTACAAGCCATATACAACATCATTCATATAAAACCATCAAATTAAACCAAAGCAAAAAAACGTAAAATTTAGCTAACGAGCTCCAGATGCTTATTCACCTGCACGTGGTAATATATTTGAATAAGTCCACTGACTTAGTAAGAATCATAGCCGTGGAATAGTAAAGGAACATGATAATTCAATGAATTTGGTATGGCAGCAACAAAGCAAGGGATGAAATAAATGAGGGTAATAAATGATTGTAATAATTTAATGATCAAGCATAAACGAGTAACTTATACAAGAGGGTAAAACAAATTACACATTTGTATGGGGATCCAACAAATGCGTACAGAGGCAACAGTGGAATAGATGAAATAAAATATACTAAATGATTGTGATAAATTTCATAAGCAAACATAAATGAGCAGCTCAATGATAGTGTAAATCAAATGAGTAGCTCAATTAAGAGCACTAAACAATTTACACAATCATATAGTAAGGCAGAACTAGTATTTGTTGGATCTGTCACCCTTATACTCTCATAATAATCAATATGTCAACATGACAATATAACACCTTATTCCTCTATTTGCTACCTCGAGTGGCCACCCGAGGAGCATTATGGGCACTTCAAGGCCAGTCGCCGTAGCATAGTCGACCACAAACCTTAGGACTAGTCTTTGAAAAATCTACTCTAGATCTCCGCAGAACTATATACAATTGGAACCAAGCTTAGGTCTAACTATTCGAAAAACCTACCAAAGGTCCAACTGTCGGCCTAACGTCACCCAGTGTTCCTCTTGAAGTTCCCAGGGCCCAATAAATGAGGGAATACACAAAACGTTACGAGGGTAATAAAAATTGTTCGAATGACATAATCAAAACTTCAAATGAGGCTCCAAACAATGATCGGACATAAATAATCGATTTGATTCCAATCGAACACACAATGGGTTCGAAGAAAAATAGCCATCGATCGAATTAAAAGGTCATAGTTTGAAAGGAGTTTGAAACGAGAGTCGAACATTATCAATCGGGTTAGATTTTGGACACATAAAACATATATTTGGATTTAGGAAAGCTTATTGGAGTGATATACAGATATATAAAAATCGTTTTTAAACTCGAGGTATTTTCAAAGAGTAATTCTTGGATGTATCTAAGGAATTGGTACAACCAGTAGATAAATATACCTAAAACAAATTCAATAATCGACTTCCTTTAAAATTCGAACGTAAGAAATTTATTTGAAAGTTTCTAAATATTTTATAGAGATGAAATATAGACCTAGAATAGCAAAAAAAGTTCAAAAATTTAAAATATAGGTTCTGTTCTGGGCATGTCCGCGGACAAAAACGGGTGTGGTCGCGCCCAATGAACAATAACAATGGATAGTAATCATGAATAGTAATTTTTTTTCTTTTTCTTTTTGGGGGGAACCTCATGATGGTAGACCTCTTAATGTTAAAAAATTAGATTTAGTATCTTCTACTCATCATCAAGATATTTAATGTTTAAGTTTTGAAGGAAATTTTGTAAAAATACCCATTTTTATATTCTATGCTTTAAAAGAGTTTGAGCCTTTATTTGTCTATATTTTCTACACCGATAATCATTCATAATATTCTAGAAATCATGATCATATAGTAAAGATGAGGATTTATCAAGAATAAGTGTCCAAATAACCTCCAATTAAGAGAAAACATCATGAGTAATCCATATCATGAAGCATATATTTTGAGCAAGAGATGATAAAGGTTCAAACATCATTCCATAGCATAAAAAGAAGAAAGAGATAGCTACAATCCTTACTTTTGGTCATTAGTTTCAAGTTCAAAAGGATTTCCAAATTTCCTAAATCTCAAAGTCACACCACCTATTTTAATACCAAAATTCAACAATCATTATTTCAATCACTTTATCTCAAAATTCCTAGTGGTTTAACGGTTATATTTACCTCTAAAATTACCTTAGCTTGATGATATTTCTAATGGTGGCTTCCGATCGATGATCCAATGGTTGGATTTTCGTCAATAATCACTCAAATATTCTTCTTTGCTACTGCCTTATTTAAGGCAGCCACGGTGCCTTATCTTCTAATAGCTTTTTCAGATGTTTCTCTCCATAGTTTTGAGACATTCTTGATTCTATGATTATCTACTCTCGACAAGGTTTCTAAAGGTATATTATATGGACTGATTTGATGAGAGAAACTTTGGTTTTGAAGTGTTGAAAATTGAAGGAGTTGCAAAGAACATGGATGGATATCCGGAAAAGAATAAAGAAGAACAGAAGAATAGGGAGAAATTAGAAGATAAAGCGAAGGATAATTGTCTTGCAAGCCCCCTGTTCATCTTATAAAATAAGATTGAGGGTTCATTTGTCATTTTCCAATTTATTAGGCAAGTTGTCAAGTGCTTATGGAGCTTACCAATTGGCATATACTTGATTCCTTTTACTTGGGTGAGATTATTCTTTATTATAACAATGAAAATATCCCCTCAAAATAGAGGGAATTTGGCTGAGCTTGTCTGTGTGTCGGCTCTATATATATTTATATATATAGGTATGTATCTTGTTTTCTATATGATATATAATTTAGTATGAGGTATATTATATGTTGTCTAAGTTTTGGGCTAATTGTCAGCTCCATATATATATATACAGGTATGTATCTTGTTTTATATATGATATATAATTTAGTATCAGGTATATTATATGTTGTCTAAGTTTTGGGCTAATTTGGACTAAAGTTTGGGACTAAAAATTGTTTCTTGAGTTAAAAGAATACATAAGATAATTTTTGGGTATAAAATAAATTGTTTCAAAAGTGATAAAATATTTCGGTTGAGAGAAAAATCTCAAAATGGCGAAAAAGGATTACCAATTAGGGTTCTTTTAAAAAACGTTTCAAAAACATTTATCTATAAAAGTCAAGGGTTTAAACATTAAATTAAGAAAATTCTCTTGTTTTCAAATTTAAATACAAAAATTTCCCGGTTGTTACATTCTCCCCTCCTAAAAAGAATCTGGTCCCCAGATTCATATCTTTATTCAAACAGATGGAGTATCCAACGATTCTTAAGTTTGTGAATTTGGAAACCTAGGTTACGAATGGGTTATTCTATATGCATGAGATTACTCTTTCTGATTATCGATTAATTTGAGGATGAGCTGCCGTACTAAACAATGGCTCAATCTCCAAATGTTCTTGCGAACTTCTCCATATTCTCACTGTGAACTTAGGGTCTCTAGTGTTCTGCTTTCACGACTTGACAGGTTAGGCATTTTTGAATATTTTCACTTATATCATTTTTTTCTCTTTTTTTTTTGTGTTGTCCCACCAAAATTTCTGTTTCCAACCTCTGTACATCTTTGTCCTTCCCGAATGTACTAAGTACTTAGTTTGATGGGTTACTGCCAACATTCTCTCTCACATTCTCGCAAGAACACATACTCTGAAGCACAATAGTCCTTCTGCAATTATACTGAATTTAGATCTCGCTTGTGTGCTCACTGAGGATTCGAGTTTCTGTATTCAATCATCTTCCTCTTGAGTCTTTAGAATTTCACTGTACAATTCAGGATACATACTTAAATTTGCCAGCCTTCCTTTTTAACTTAGGACATTAGTGACACTCTACCCGAATAGTAGGTAAAGGTGAAGTCTTAATCTTCTAAAAACTCCATTCACTGCCACTCTCCCAAATTTAAGTTTTTCTGAATAGGAATATATTTCAAACCATGGTGATCTGTGCAAACCTCCACCTTGGCACCATATAAATAATGGCGCCACTTTAGCCAAAGCAAAAATATCACCGCTCATTTCAGATGATGAGTGGGATAGTTTTGCTTGTGACTTTTTGTAATGACCCGGATCTAGGACTTCCATCCCTAGACCGAAATCGCCGCCTGTGGGGAGGGCATTTTTCAAAAATTCTTCAAATACAATCTCAATACATAATCTTCATACAATATTGAACTCATTTCCACAACTCATCAATCGATCCTTCTCAAATACATATTGATTACAAGCTTTGAAAGCCCAGTGTTCCATAAGATGTTAAACTCTACAACAGTGACATCCTGATACATCATAAGTTCATGAATACATGGGATACTACAACTATTACAATTTTCAAAACGCAGGAAAATCTCTACTTTAAACCTCTTAGAGCAGACTATCAACAGTCGCTGGTACTCATCATGTTTCCTTTCAATGACCTCTTTCCTTGATTACAACGTTATAATCTCTACATATACAGAAGCTCATTCAAAGAACGAGAAAGCCTTTGAACTCCAGCTGGGCAAAACCCCAGAAATTTATTTACCTACACATTGTAAAACTTATAAAATAAGTCCGAGCGACTTAGTAAGGGGTTATAGCCAGGAGCAGAACAACAACGCAAATGCACGCATGGATTGAAGGTTAATAATAATAGAAATTTTCAGAAGTCCAACAAATGAAAGATGAATCATAAAACGAATTCAGGAGCTCGATAGTAGACAAGGAAAAATTGGAATGATAAACAATTCGGAATTGATAACTCAGGCAAGGAGTTTGTGATCATTAGCAATGAATAAATAGAACTAAAGGCCGTAACAATAATGGATTCAAAAGTTGTCAATAATCAAAAGATAAACAACAAGCCCGAGTCAGGGTTCCAACAAACGTTAGCTAAGTGAGCTTGAGATTGAGCAACAATCAAATGCTGAATTTTGTTTTCAATTCAAAACTTCAATCGTCAATAATCAAGTCAATTGACAAGTTTAAAAAGGATATATGGTCAAGAATGAATAACATAATTGGTTCATCAATTCAATAGTTGGTAATCAAGACAAATAATAAACTCAAGAATCGATTATCACATAGATCAAATTAACAAATCACATAGAGAGCCAATGAAGTTCATAGGCGAGTTACAATATGCCAAACGATTGTGATGATTCAATACTCAAACACAAACAAGTAGCTCAAACATGAGCATAAGACAATTCACACAATCGTATAGCAGAGGCTGAACTAGTATTTGGTGGATCTGTCACCCTTATAACTCCAACATACACATAATCCTTATCCCTCTAATCTGCTTTCTCGAGTGGCCACCCGAGGAGCACCGATCAATATGAAGGCACAGTCACCACAGCACAGTCGACCACGAGCCTCAGAGTAATTCCTCAGATACCTACCTCCAGGTCCCTTGGAAATTACCCAACAATAGGGAAACCCGACAGGAGACGAGCTAACAGTCCGACACCGCCCTCTCGTTCTCACTGGTGGTTCCCAGGACGCACTAAACGATGGTAATAACAATCGTCCGCACTAAACAAACAAATATTCAATGAGGTCCGAACGTTGTCAATCAAATCAATATATAAAAGTGTTTGAGGGTAATGATAATTATCCGAATAAAATAAGCAATGCTTCAAATGAGCTTCGGACATTATCAATCAATTGATTCGAGTTTATGGAAATAAACAAACACATCCATAGGATGTCATGAAATGAATATCCATCAATGGGTTTCAAAAGGAACAACGATTGTCCAAATTTACTCAAACAAAGCTCCCAACAATAGTCGTACATGAATAATCGATTCGATTCAAGCCCACCGCACAATAGGTTTGAAGAACAATAGCAGTCATCCAAATCAAATGATCATAGTTTCAAATGAGATTTGGATGTTATCCATTTGATCGAATTTTGGACACGCAAGACACATATCTGGGTTTTAGAGAGATTATTGGAGTGATATATGGGCATATAAAAATTGTTTTTAAACTCGAGACATTTCAAAGAGAAATTCTTGGATCTATCAAAGGAATTTGGTACAATCAGTAAATCAATATAATTAAAACAATTTCAATAATCAACTCCCTTTAAAATTCAAACGTAATAAATTTATTTGAGAGTTTCTAAATATTTTATAAAATAAAATACAGACCTAAAATAGCTAAAAGAGTCTAGAAAATTAAAGTATAGGTTCTGTTCTGGGCGCGTCCCCGGACAAAATGGGCACGGTCGCGCATAAGAATAATCAAAATTTTTGTCCTGGGCGCGTCCGCGCATAAAAACGGGCGTGGTTGCGCCAGATGAATAGTAACTGTGAACTTTTCTTTTCCCTAGAATCCTTAATATATCAGACCTCTAAATGTGAGGAAATTAAATTTAGTTTGTACCACTCATCATCAAGATTTTTCAATTTCAAATTTTGGAGAAAAGTTGGCAAAATCTCCAACTTTTATGTTCATAGGTTTTCAAAGGGTTTAGGGCCTTATTTGTCCACAATCTCAACTCTAATAATTCTCTAACATGATCAAGGAATCAATAATTTATAACAAGAATAAAGATCACACATGTACAAGTGTCCAAAATTGTTCAAGCAGCGATCAAACAAGAGTACTCATCATTCGAGCAATGGATGATTTCAAAGCTCAAGAATTATTCCATAGCATGCAAAAAAGTAGGAATAGTCATAATCCTTACCTCAATCCTTTGATCATAATATGCTCCTAAATTTTCAAATATGCTTCAAGCAAATCACCTAGTCAATGGACATCAAAACTTCTCCGTCAAAGATTTTCTCCAAGTACGACAGTCTATATTCCAAAAATTTTATCTCAATGTTCCTAATAGATTAACGGTAAAATTTATTTCTATGATTATCTTAACTCGATAATCTTTCTAACGGTATCTTCTAATCGATGATCCAACGGTCGGATCTTCATTTATACCTACTCAAAATTCCTTCTTTTACCACTACCCCTGTTTCTCAGCAGACTGATATATTCGTTTCCATCAACTTTTCGACCACTTTTCTCCATGGTTTTGAGTGATTCTTGATTCTAACATTATCTACACTCAATAAGGTTTCTAACGGTATATTATATGGGCCAATTTGACAAGATTAAGATGGATTTTGAAGATCTGAAAAGTGCAGGTCAAGCAGGGGCAATAGTAGATTCGAGAACAAAGCTCTTATGTTTGTGTTAAAATTAAATTCTAAATTTCCAAAATTCAACACTTGTATCCCAAATCTAAACATTAATCTAGGTAAATCATCAAAATCCCAATCAATTAACATAATAGATTCCAAGACAAATAATGAATAATTATAGAAATCATAAATCAACTAAAATTCTTACCTCTATAGCAATTATCCAAGGTTGATTGTAATTCTTCCAACTTAGATCAAGTTTTCCTATAGGATTCAAACCATAAGTTATACAAACCTATTCCATCAAACCCTAACCATAAAACTCTAATCATAATAGAAATCTTACCAAGTGACAACCTTACTTGCTTCTTCTTTGATCGACACTTGAAAGGAGATAGGTGAAAAGAGAAAATTGTTCTTGCGCTAAAGGGGGCAAGAGCTACGACAAGAGCAAAATTTCTCTCTCAAGTATGAAAGCAAGAGTGTGATGGTGTAGATACATTAAATTTGCATCCATTCAAATATCAATTTATATTTTCTATTTATATTTTGGGAATTTAATTAAATCAAATTCCTAAAAATTAAGTAGTTAATTAATTGATATTTTGATATATTTCAGCGGCCAATCATATGATGCCAAGTGTCACATCCAAATCAAATCTTGTGAAAAAAAGGAAAGATTCAAAAATATTTTGGTAAGCCTAATCACATCTTTGTGATTAAGGAAATAAATATCAATTAGATCATACAAGAATCAAATCTTGTACAATGAAGGAAATAAATCATGGTACTTTTGGTAATTCTAATCACGTCTTGTGGTTAAGGAAACAAAAACCAATCAAATCCTGAAGGGCCAATCAAATCACGCCACCTCGTCAAGCAATTATGGAAAGACTCCAGTCCCTACAAGTATAAATAGGGGTCTTCTTCAAAGCCAAATACACAACACAAGTTATTCAAGAGAAGAATTGAAAGAAGTCCCAAGAAGTTCTCTCTGTCAACTTCAAGGTGTTTTTCAGTGTTCCAGACATAATTCAAGGTGTTCGACCCGGATTTTACTAAAATTCAGCATTTAATTCGAGATCAAGCTATGAAGCCCTCGATTTTAACGTTATCGGGAGAGGAATAGGCGGCCAAGGAAGATCAAGGCACTAATTCCCTTTCGAAAATTCGAATTCCAAATTCAAATCTCAAGTCCAAGTCTTGAAGGAAGAATCAGAGGATTACATAGAGATTTTACCCACTTTTATCAAGTTTAATTCAATCATTATTTGTATCTATTTTCTTGTTTTGTAATTAAATTTTGCAGATAAGAAATTTGTGTTACAGATGGTTTTTGGAAGACAAGTTCATCCCTTATAGAGAAAACTTAGAGGATTCAATGGTCATTTCCTTATTTGTCATGTTAGGTGTCAAGGTTTTATGGTCCATAGCCATTTGGCATAATGATGAAAATTAACTTGGCTAGGAATTAATCTTGGTTTATAAAAATTAAAATATCTATCCTACATTGACGGTGTTATGGCTGAAATATACCCACACATATATGTATATATTTTTAACTTATATGGTGTGGAGTGTTATGTATTTTGTGTATGTATAATTTAGTGAGGCAGTAGGTTGGGTTTTAATAGGAGTTAATTTCAAATTTTGGGCTAGAAATTTTCTTTTAAACTAAAAGAATGTATTTGATAATTTTTGAGTACAAAAGAAATTTTTCGGATCTGATAAAATATTTCAAATTAGGAGAAGATTCTCAAAATATTGAAAAATCGGTTACCGATTAGAGTTTTTCTCAAAAATATTTTAAAGACGTTTAATGATTAAAATTTGAGGATTTAAAAAAATTGAACTAGAAGAATTTTCATTTAGAAATTTAATTGAAAGATTTTCTCATTTTAAAATTTACTTATGAGAATTTTCGGATTGTCACACTTTTCAACTTCCTAGAGATATACACGATAACTTGCCCCTTTTGCATCAACACACAATCCAAAGCTTCCTTAGAAGTATCTGTATATTTTTAATTCTTTTAACCCATCAGGTAGTGTGAGTATTGGAGCTGTAGTTAATCTTTTCTCTAACTTCATAAAGCTCTTTTTACACTTCTAGTTCTATTCAAATCATTGATCCTTATGGGTCAATTGGGTAAGAGGTCTAGCTATCCTGGAAAAGTTATGAATGAATTTCTGGTATTATCCTGTTAATCACAGGAAGCTTCTTGCCTCGTTAACTGCTTCTGGTCTTTTCCAGTTGAGTACTATTTCTACTTTACTAGATCACTTTAAGACTGTCATGGGAAATTATATATCCCAAGAGAGTTACTTTACTCAGTCAAAACTCACACTTGCTAAATTTGAGTATACCACTTATGCGTCTTAAGAGTCTGAAGAACCACTAGGCCTATAGTTGATGCGGATTGTTCTTTGTGTTCTCTTTCCGACCTAGAGCACACCAAGATATTACCAATGAAAATTACCACAAAATAATTAAGACATGGATAGAAAACTCGATGCATCAATCTATGAATGCTGCAGGAGCATTTGTCATTCCAAATGACATCTCAACAAAGTTAAAATATCCATTAAATGCAGTCTTGGGAATGTATGCTTCCCATATTTTCAATTGAAGTACCCTTGCTGTAAATCCAACTATGAGTACGCCATATATCCCTGAAGGTAATCAAATAGTTTATCGGTGTAGGGTAGTGGATATTTGTTCTTGATGGTCACTTTGTTTAGTTCTATATAGTCGATACACGTCCTTAGTGGACCATCCTTTTTCTTTCCAAATAGAACTAGAGCTTCCCAGGGGGACAAGCTCAGTCTTATAAAATTCTTATTCAGCAATGTCTGAAATTGTTTCTTTAACTCTTTCAGTTCTGTTGGTGCTCTTCTACAAGAGATTTTCAAGAATGGCGTTATCCTATGAAGAGTTTCGATTACCAACTTAATTTTTCGATCCGCGGGTAGTGAATCCAGCTCCTCAAGAAACACTTTTGAATATTTTCTGACTACCTTCACATCCTTTGACTTCATTATATCATGTGACTTATTCATTAAGTAGGCAAAAAATCCTTGTTCTCCCTTCTTATCATTTTGCTGGCCTTTACTGCCAAAGTAGTAGTAATTTTACTATTTTGGGAGTTGACATTAATAGCAACCTGAACTCCCATCCCTAGTTTTACTGTTTTAGCAAAACAGTCTTGCATAGCCTGATGTTGGTACAACTAATCTATTCCTAGGGTTAGATCATAATCCCGACTTCGTAATGCAATGAGATGTGCAATAAATTCTCGATTTTCAATGCTTATGGGGTAATTGAGATACCTAACGCATGTTTCGTAACATCCTTCTATAGTTGTTTGAACTTTTATAGAGTTCTTAAAATTTTTGAGGTCAAATTTACTCGCTTAGCACCTGCAGCAGATACAAAAGTGTACATAACATTAGAGTTAAACAAAACTTGGCTTAGAAATCTTGGATTAGGGTGTTACATACCACTGCTTGCATGGGTCTACCATTCTCTCTCCTCTTCTAAATTTCTCCCAAGTTCACACAGTCCTATCACAATTATAAGAAATGTAGTATGTTTAACTCATTGTTTTTCCGAGTTATTAAGTACTCGAAAGATTTTCTCAATCTTCCTAATCCACGCCTCTATTTTTCTATCATCTGGCTCACCCTTGAGCCTAGGTGGACTAAACCTCAGAAACCTAGCTAACAATTTATTCTTAGAATTTTCCTCGTTATTACATTCCTGGGTTAGCCGGTTGTCAACATCGATTTACAAAATACTGTAGCAATGTGAATAATTTATCGGCAAAAGGCTCATTTCTTGCAAGAAAAGTTTTCTCACGCGACGTCTCTCGTGGTAATACATTTTCTATGTTATTTGGGATTTCTGGTGTCCGCAATTTCTCAAATAAAACTCGTCTTGGCCTACTACGTTCCTAGAAGTTTCATCTTTTAAGGTTCCTTCTCTTGTCGCCATGATTATCTAAAATGGGCCAATGATATTTCTTTGTATCATTTCAATAACCTATTTATCACGAAGTTCTAAAATTTGCTTTATCACAAAATATATATAACCTCAAGGCTTAAAATAAGTAATACTAGAAATCCCATATTTATTTATGTTCAAAATACTTGTTATTTTATAGGAAAATTATGGGTGCTAAACCATTTCCAAAATAAACAAAGAGAAGAGGGCTATATAACCACTATCACATCATGAGTAGTGTTTTACCATACTTCCATTACTAGGCTCCACAAAATTTGGCATCATTTAAAGCTAATATTACATGTTACAGCCAAGTCCCTCACTTACTAAACCTATCCTCCAGATCCTTATCTATGTCATCGTCGTCATGGCCCTTTAAATGCTTCCCGAACCACTTAAGTTTGGCCTCGATTATGTGTATTTGCTTCGGAGTCCTAGAGGTATCACCTGGCTTCGTGGCTTTATCCACCATCCTGGCTTGCCACTCCCATCAACAACTAGTACCTTAGGCAACATTGGCAAACTTTGCTTCACATGAGGTGGCGGCACTCCCCGGAGAATAATAACATCAATAATTATCCAAATTTACTTATAAGCCTCCAAAGCATATACCCTATCCATCCTACCCAAACGCAACGATGAATTAAAATTACAATTATAATAATGGATCTTATTTAAATATTGGGGTTTCTGGGGTGACTCGAAAAACAGTTCTTACCTTTCTCATAAATCTAGGATCAAATGATTAATGCATAACTATAACGATACATAATTTGGTAGGCCTTCCAATTGCAATCCGATACATTTAAGCATTACCCATCATATCAAATAATTATAAACTTAGTTTAGTCAAATCCTATGACTTAAGTCCAAAGAGAGTTCCTATCCTAAAGGTCTAATTTCGACACCTCATTTTCCACTTCATTCTAATTCTCTCACCACTAGCCACACCATCTCACCATTGTTACCATTGTTATTTCCAGCATTCTCATTAATCTCTGCAACAATGACTTCATTTTCAATAATATTATCAACCTTATTGCAAACAACAATAATTTCTAGCATTACTACCCAAGGTATGGCTTCACACTACATCAAATCAACCAAACTCCTCGCTAATGAAGTGAGCAGAATCCATAAACTTTTCAACTTTATCTTTTCCTTATCTATCTACCCACATCACAACTAAGGATCGACAAACGAGGTTAGTAGTTATAAAGAAAATCGTATTATATATAATAGCAAACTAAGAAGTTCTAAGGCTTCCTATCATGCGCTCTGATACTACCTGTAATGCCTCGGAACCAAGGACCTTCCATCCCGAGGCCGGCAGCGCTACCTGTGGCTAACAAAAATACAAAGGAAATAACTAAGCAACATATTATCACATTTATACAACTCCAAAGACTCTCCATACCTATTGCAAGCTATAGTTTCAAGGCTACAAGCCCCAAAAGCTAAGCATAACATAATGTACAAACTTTTTAACCTACTACAATTCTAGTCATTATAAGCCATATGCAACATCATTCATATAAAACCGTCAAACTAAACTAAAGCAAAAGAGCGTAAAACTTAGCTAACGAGCTCCAGATGCTTATTCACCTACACATGGTAATATATTTCAATAAGTCCACTGATTTAGTAAGAATTATAGCTATGAAATGGTAAAGGAACAGGGTAATTCAATGAATTCAGTATGGCAGCAACAAAGCAAGGGATGAAATAAATGAGGATAATAAATTGCTGTGATAATTCAATGATCAAGCAAAAATGATTAACTTATACAAGAGGGTAAAACAAATTACACAGTGCTATGGGGATCCAACAAATGGGTATAGAGGCAACAATGCAATAAATGAAATAAAACATACTAAACGATTGTGATAAATTTCATAAGCAAACATAAACGAGTAGCTCAATAAGATTTAATAATCAACATGTCAACATGACAATATAATACCTTATTCCTCCATTTACTACCTTGAGTGGCCACCCGAGGAGCATCATGGGTACTTTAAGGCCAGTCGCCGCAGCACGGTCGTCCATAAACCTTAGGACAAACCTTTGGAAAATGTACTACAGATCTCCGCAAAACTATCCATAATTGGAACCAAGCTTAGGTCCAACTATTTGGGAAATCTACCAAAGGTCCAACAGTCGGCCCAACGCCGCCCGGTATTCCTCTTGAAGTTTCTAGGGCCCAATAAACAAGGGAATACACAAAACGTTACGAGGGTAATAAAAATTTTCTGAATGCAATAATCAAAACTTCAAATAAGGCTCCAAAGAGTAATCAGACATAATTAATCAATTTGATTCCAATCCAACACATAGTGGGTTTGAAGAATAATAGCCATCGACAGAATTAAGTGGTCATAGTTTCAAACAAGATTCGAACATTATCAATCGGGTTAGATTTTGGACATATAAAACATATATTTGGATTTAGGGGAGCTTATTGGAGTGATATACGGATATATAAAAATCATTTTTAAACTCGAGGTATTTCAAAAAGTAATTCTTGAATGTATCCAAGGAATTGGTACAACCGGTAGATAAATATAACTAAAACAAATTCAATAGTCGACTTCCTTTAAAATTCGAATGTAAGGAATTTATTTGAAAGTTTCCAAATATTTTATAGATATAAAATACGGACCTAGAATAACAAAAAGAGGTCAAAAAATAAAAATATAGGTTCTATTTTGGGCGCGTCCGTGGTCCAAACCCACGCTCAGTGAACAGTAATCGTGAACAATTATTTTTTTTTTAGGGAGAAGTGGATAGTGGCAGACCTCTTAATGTACAAAAATTAGATTTAGATTGTTCAAATCATCAAGATTTTAATGTTTAAGTTTTGGAGGAAATTTTGTAAAAATACCCATTTTTGTATTCTATGCTTTAAAAGGGTTTAAGCCTTCATTTGTCCATATTTTCTACACCAATAATCTTCCATGATGTTCCAGGAATCATGATCATATAGTAAAGATAAGGATTTATCAAGAATAAGCATCCAAGTAACCTCTAATTAGGAGAAAACAGCATCATGAGTAATCCATATTATAAAGCATATATCTTTGAGCAAGAGATGATCAAAGTTCAAACATCATTCCATAGCATAAAAAGGAGAAAGAGATAGCTACAATCCTTACCTTTGATCCTTAGCTTCAAGTTCAAAAGGGTTTCCAAATTTCCTAAATCTCCAAGTCACACTACCTATTTTAATACCAAATTGGACAATCATTATTTCAATCACTTTATCTCAAAATTCCTAGGAGTGTAAAAGTGATATTTACGCCTACAATTACCTTAACTTGATGATTTTTCTAATGGTGGCTTCCAACCGATGATCCAACGGTTGGATCTTCGTTAATAATCACTCAAATATCCTTCTTTGCTACTGTCCTATTTATGGCAGCCACGACACCTTATTTTCTAACAGCTTTTTCAGATGTTTCCCTTCATATTTTTGAAGGAGTTGCTGAGGGTAGGGATGGATATCTAGGAAAAAATAAGGAAGAAAAGAAGAATAGGGGGAAATTAGAAGACAAAGCGAAGGATAATTGTCTTGCAAGCCCCATGTTCATCTTATAAAAGAAGAGTGAGGGTTCATTTGTCATTTCCCAATTTATTAAGCAAGGTGTCAAATGCTTATGGAGCTTACCAATTGGCATATACTTGATTCCTTTTACTTGGGTAAGATTATTCTTTATTATAACAATGAAAATATCCCCTCAAAATAGAGGGAATTTGGCTAAGCTTGTGCATGTGTTGGCTCCATACATACATACATATATATATAGGTATGTATCTTGTTTTATATATAATATATAATTTAGTATGAGGTACATTATGTGTTGTCTAAGTTTTGGGCTAATTTGGATTAAAGTTTGAGACTAAAAATTATTTCTTGGGTTAAAATAATACATAAGATAATTTTTCAGTATAAAATAATTTTTTTCAAAAGTGATAAAATATTTTCGGTTAAAAAAAAAATATCAAAACGGCAAAAATATCAGTTACCGATTAGGATTTTTCTCAAAAGCCTTTCAAAAACTTTTATCGATAAAAATCAAGAGTTTAAACATTAAATTAGGAAATTTCTCTTATTTTCAAATTTAATTAGAAAAAATTTATGTGTTATTGCAGCAGCTACTAAATACATATTGATTACCTAAACAGATGGAGAAGTTTGCAAGCATGTAAGAGAAGTCTGCGTAGAAAACAAAACTATGATCTGGAGAAAATAGTGAATGATAGTGACCATGCTGAGCAATTGAGCAGCAATGTGGATATGCTGAAGAGGAGAGGCTTGACTTCTATGAAAAATGAAAAGTAAGAAGATATTAGAAACATGTACTACTTTCGAGCCAGTTATGGCTTTATCTAGAAAAATAATGCCCAAAAATGCCAGCATCTTTAAGATCACTTCGGTGCACAAAACTCAGGATAATTTGACATAGCTAGCGGTCTATCATCGACCACTGCAATTATGAATCACTTACTTGAAAGCTAATTTATACTTGTGAGAACACTAAGAGGTCCACTACCAAAGTATTCAATATTAGGCAAGGAGATAACGCACCTATAAAAAATTTTATTGATAGGTTTGGCAATGAGGCTATGATGGTACAAGACCTCCATGTAGACATGTTTGTGGGCACATTGATTCATGGATTGCAAAAAAGAACTTTCTCATTTGCATTGGCGAGAGGTCCCTCAAAAATTGTAGAGAAATTTATGGAGATCCCATGAGACTACATTAATGAAGAGAATGTTTATCAAATGAAAAACCAAGAATGAATCAGAATGTGGCTTCTCAAAGGAGGGAAAAAAGAGAGGAATAAAATAAGTTCAAGTGCTCTTAAAAGACTCACAAAATCAATCATTTAGGAAGTAACATGGTTATCCCTCCCTTGTCGAACACCAATGCTCATGGCTACAATGGACCTCAACATCCTCCACAGCCAAGAGAAATCCAGACACCCCTACTTTTTGATGTCCAAGTTGTATTGTCATTTTCACAAGGACAAAAGTGATGATATTGAGGATTGTTTCTAGTTGGACAGGTGTAACACCCCGAAAATTTTCCTAATTAAAATCTTGAACCGTCGTTTTTCGAATAATAACTCGATTTCAATATCACGAGAATCGTTTTAACATCAAAATAAATTTCGTGCATCCGAAATTTTTTCTTGCATTCGAGCTCCGTTTTCTCGCCTTGTTTCAACACAAACGAGCTCCAACAGCCCATTAAAATAAGCCTAATTTGGCCCAAGGCCAAACTCTAGCCTACCATTTTTGACCCAAAATTCAACATTCGAAAAAAAAAAGAGAGAAAAAAAAGAGAGAATAACAGCTGCAATTTGGTAGCCTTGATTCAACATGATGGGATCACCATCATCAATCTATCAATCCAAGATTTAACTTCGTCAAGAAGCTAAGTTAATTACATACAAGGCCTTAATCAATTTTCTTCTTGCTAAGATAGCCCTCCAAACCATCTATAAATATGTTTCTTTTGGCAAGACAAAATTTACTCTCGCACATCTCATTTCTTACACGAACACTAATATATTTCTCCAACACTTCATCAAATAACCTTCAAAAGGGAAAAAAGTAGGCACCACCATCCTAAACCATTTGGTAAGAATTAATTAAGAAAGTGATTATGCTTGTTTGTCAAGGTTGTGTTAGGAGATTGATAAGTATTGGTGATCTCTCATTTCAAGTGTTTGAATCCAACTCTTGTGGAGCTATCTATCATTGATAAGTTTAGGACAAAGTGTAAGACTTATGGATTCCTTGCTTCCTTCCCATGATTATATGATCATCTTCATAACTTGTTTGATACTCATATGTTGAGTTTAAAGAAATCATGGTCTTACTGTCATTCTTGCTTGTTATGAGCTTATGATTGTTATTCTTGTTGATTTCTTGTGATTATAAGCTCAATATTCTTGATATGGAATCCAATGACCCCTTGTACATCATTAATATCCTCATCTAAAAATCGATTTACACTTCAAACTTGTAAAATAAATTTGAAAATTATAAATTTTGAAATTTTGCTTGAAAAATAAAGTTTTGGAAGTCTAATTTCCAGATGAAAAATATAGAAAAGGGAAAATTTTGAGTGTATGGATTTATAATATTTTTCTCCAAAAATTTGTAAATTAATATTTCGAACTTAAAAATTAAAAATCTTTATGATGAGTAGAACAAACTAAGTTTAATTTTTTCACATTTAAGCCTCTGTTATCATGAGGATCCAAAAAAAAAATGTGTTGTTCACAATACTATTCACTACATGATAGCGCGTGAACAGTACCGTTGATGCGCCGAAGACAGTGGGCTCAGCCACTTTTGCCCGTTCGGGCCTAGGATAGTCCCCAAACTCCCAAATTTGACTTCTTTTGTTATTTTAAGCCTATTTTCTACCTCATTTTAATTATTAAAATTTTCAAAACGATTATTTCTTTAATCCAATGTTCGAATCAAATGAATTTCAAAATTTACATTTGTTACCGATTAATTTTGTCCATATTTTACCTCTTTTAACAAGTTTAAGTTTTCAAAACAAAAACTCTTCTAGTCTATAGTTCGATTCGAATTATTTGTTTGATATGAATGGCATAATCAGATTTCGAATCTTTTGTTTGATATGAATGGCTTAGTCCGATTTCGAATCGTTTGTTTGATATGATTGGCCAATCGAATATGTGCCCAAAGTGGCTCTATGATTCCGATATGTTTTCTCATATGTTTAGTTTGTTTCAAGGCTATCTGAATGAATGACTGTTGAGCCTTGGGGGTTTTCAAGGGTATCAAATTTGGGCAATATTGGATTGACAATTTGAACTCTTGAAAATCCCCGATTATTGGGTAGTTTGGAGGAATCATAGAAGTAGGATTTCGAAGAACTACTTATGAGACTTGTGGTCGACCATGCTGTGGCGATTGTATCTCAAGCATGACTGGCTCTCTTTGAGCGACGACTCAGAGAAGCAAATGCAGGGATAAGGTTATATGAATGTTATATGTTGAAGATATAAGGGTGATAGATTCACCAAATATTTGATTCAGCTCTATAAGTTTATTGACGTGAATATGATATATGAATCATGTTACCAATTTGTTTTATTCGTCTATTTGACCTGAAATGTTATCTGAAATCACATTCATGTTTTTGTTCTTGATATGCTTATCGTTTGAATCTTGTACTCATGTCCTATGCCATAAGTTTTACTAGGTCAGTGGACTCATGATTCCATTAATATCATGTAGGTGGTTAACCTTATGAATCAGTTTGATTTAGACGACTTCCTGCTAGAGTTTCTATTTCCTGTTGGGATCATGTAAATATTAATATTTCGGTTTAGTCAGATCCTGTTTGAACTTCGGATATGCTTAGTCTGTACTTTAAATTTCGTAATTGTATTTTGGAAAAAATTGGCCTGTAATTATGCAATATTTGGAACATTAAGTTATGAAATTGTGTTTTGGAATTTCTATTTATGATTTTAGTTAGTTTCAATCTGTAAGTAGCACTCTAGATCTTGGGGTAGAATGCACAAGGATCCGGGGCGTTACAATAGGATTGGGAGGCTCACTGGGAGAGATACTTCAAAGTATAGCTTCTCAAACAAGAAGGTCTTGACGTCATGAAATAATAAGATAAGAAAAGACCTCAATCTTAAAGTCCTACCAAGGCAAATGCAAAGGTGTAACGCCCCGGACCACGGTAGCTATCCGCC
>JACFYI010002887.1:27359-38716 GCA_014898755.1 Handroanthus guayacan
TCTCTTGTTACAAGCACCACAACCAACATGGCAACTAAAAATTTATATATGTTAACATGTTAACTTATTTGTGGACGTAGCTCAATTTGTATGTCATATTCAAATATTTATATAATAGATAAAAATACTGACTTGCCACATACATTGCTCTCAGATGTAGCCATGTTAATTTCTTTCATTGCATTAATGCTAAAAGCCTCAAGTGGCAATTGCAAAAATTACGGCTAAAAGAGCAAACACAGTGCTATAGTCAACTTAAGTACTATTTTAGTTCTATTTTGAGGGTGAAACCTCTTATAAGCTTGGTGAATTCATGCTTGGAAATATATATATAGACACACACACACACACTCGATTTTGACTATTGATCCGATCCGGAATATTGATAGATGATAAGCACTTCTTAAAATAAAAAATTCGAATCATTTTTCCATTCGCTTCACCTTTGAAAATGGTTTCTTACTTTGTGAATAAAACTTTTACATGCACCATAAGACTAGGAGGCTGTTTGGGTGAGCTTATAAGCTCTTCAAAACATCTTATAAGATGTGTAACAGCTTATAAGATATTATTAAGTGTTTGGTAATTTTTTTAGAAAATTAACTTTTAAAATAAGATGTTTGGAGCTTATAAGCTTTTTCTAGAAAAGTAAGAAACTCGTAACTTATTTTTAAGATTTTGACATGCACTTTTAGTTTTAATTATTTTATTTATAAAATTATCATTATTGACATCTTATAGGCAAAAAGCTGTTATTTTATCCAAATATTTTAGCAACTTATTTTTAAAATAAGATTTAATATCTTATAATCTTCAAAAACTTCTTATAAAATATACGAGCTCATAAAATATTTTAGATAAGCTTAGCCAAACACCCTCCATGTTATCTGTCAACCGAAGTGCTTTTCGTCAAACATATAATCCATTTTGCACTTTTTCCTTCTATAAGTACCAAAAGACCATGATCACGACAATAACCATTTTGATCTTCCATCATTGCTATAAACAATATTTATCTCCTTTAATTTTCTCCCACTAACATAAACAAAATGGATGTTCTTCAAAACTTATTACTACTTCCTCTCTTTCCTGTTATTTTCTTCATCATCTTCCTTCACAAATGCCGGCCAACACCCCAAAAAAACTTACCACCATCTCCAAAAAAGCTCCCCGTAATTGGCAACTTACACCAGCTTGCCGATATCCTCACCGTTCACTCTATTCTTTAGCCAAACATTACGGTCCACTAATGTTACTTCATCTTGGTCGCGTCCCAATTCTAGTAGTCTCATCAGCTGATGCAGCACGCGAAATAATGAAAAACCAGGACTTGATTTTCTCAAATAGGCCAAAATTAAGCATCCCCGATAAGTTAATATACGGCTCAAAAGACGTGGCTTTTTCACCGTATGGAAACTACTGGAGAGAAGTGAGAAGCATATGTGTGCTACAACTTTTGAGTAACAAAAGGGTTCAATCTTATCGCCGTGTGAGAGAACAAGAGACGTCGATTATGGTTGAGAAAATTAGACAAATGGGATCTTCATCGTTGGTGGTAAACTTGAGCGATATCTTTGTTTCTGTTTCGAATGATGTCATTTGTAGAGTGGCCTTAGGGAGAAAGTATGGTGAAGATGGAAAGTTTAAGAAGTTTGTGAGGGAGCTTGTGGAGTTGTTGGGTGAATATAGTGTGGGGGATTATATTCCTTGTTTGGGTTGGATTGATTGGGTCAATGGTTTGAATGGGAAAGTGGAGAAAGTTGCCAAGTTGTTTGATGAGTTTTTGGAGGTTGTAATAGAAGAGCATAGAAAGCAGAGGAAAAGAGACGTGGATTTGGATTTTGTGGATATTTTACTTGATTTTCAGAGAGAAAATAAAGGGAGTTTTCTTGCTGATGATGATGCAATCAAGGCTATTATATTGGTAATGTTAATAAACCATAGCTATTTTTATTGGATATAGTAAATATTTGGTTATATATTCTCCTTCTGATGTTGTCAAAAGATTTTGTTTTGATCGGTAACTTTCCTTGATAGAATATACTATTTGTAAGCTGTGTCTATTATTTAGGTAGAATACTATTATCTGTTCTTATTGACAAATTAAAAGAAGCTTAAGAAATGAAAGGGTGAAAAGTGAGGAAGAAAGAGTGTAGAAATCAAAACATATTTTGAAATTGAAATTTCCTGATTTCTTGAAATTGTGCGTTCATTTGCTTTTCTCTTTTTGTTTTTCTTAGAATATGTCATATGCTATGTTTTCTGTCTCATATATTGTTTTGGTTCACACCAATCTCCCAAAAAGGGGGACAAAAAAAACAAAGAAAAGAAAACTAGTTCAATGTATCATTCTAATGGATCTTCCTAACAGGACATGTTTGCAGCTGGAAGTGACACCACACCTTCTGTATTAGAATGGACAATGGCAGAACTTATAAAAAATCCAAAAACGCTAAAAGTTTTACAAGACGAAGTGAGAGAAATAGCCAAAGGAAAAGAAGAGATAATTGAGGATGACCTAGACAAAATGCACTATCTCAAAGCGGTTATCAAAGAGAGTTTAAGATTACATTCACCTCTACCAACACTGGTCCCTCGACAATCTACTCAATACACGAAAGTTCTAGGTTATGATGTCGCAGCTAACACACAAGTGATGATAAATGCATGGGCCATTGCTAGAGATCCATCGTCTTGGAAAAATCCCGACGAATTTCAACCGGAAAGATTTTTGGACACAAACATAGAATTTAGAGGGTTTAATTTTGAGCTCATTCCTTTCGGTGCAGGTCGGAGGGGCTGCCCAGGGATTGCATTTGCTATGGCTATTGATGAGCTTGCGCTCGCCAAATTGGTGCACAAGTTTAACTTTAGGTTGCCTAATGGAGAAAGAGAGGAGGATTTGGACATGAGTGAAGCGAGTGGGATAACAGTCCATAGAAAGCTTCCTTTGCTTGTGGTGGCAACTCAACATGCTTGTTAGAGATTTTGTGCATGTGCATACGTGTGTGTTTTTCTTCTTCTTCTTCTTCTTCTTTTTCTTCCTTTTTTTTGTTTTTTTTTTCGTTCTTCTTCTTCTTCTGTGTGTCCCTCTTTTGATTTGATGCGTGTATCCTTGTTAGTTACTTTTGTGTTATGAATTGTTTTACCTTTTTAGGGACTTTGTTTAAGGTCATGTATCATTTTATTTGGGGTTTAATTACCTCAATACCCCTAAGGTTCAGTATAATTACCAAACACTTGTTGAGATATAGATAATTACCATTATATTCCTTGAAACCTGGATAATTACTATTACACCTCCTGAAAACTCTAAACATTATAAGTTGTCTCCTTAAATAAGAGGGCATAAATTATGCGTTAACTTTAGGGGTGTAAGTGTAATATATGTATAAGTTTAAAGAGTGTAACTGTAATTTTGTATTAGCTGAACTGTATAGTAGTCGGTGCAACAAAATAGTTCAAACTTTAGGAGGTACTTTGGTAATTATGGTAAATCTCCTAGGGTATAGAGGTAATTATTCCTTTGTTTAATGAAACCATGTGAAATCACTACTTGTACATCAAGAAGAGGAGATAATATGTTGGGAATAGAGAGACTTGAACGCTCAAAGTAAAGAATTATTTTAAATCATGAAGAACTAGTGGATTTAAATATGAAACAAATGTGAATTAGATTGGAATAAGTTTGGAATTGATTAGGAGACCTTGGTGATCTTGTTTATTTAATGGACATGGGTTCACCTATCAAAAGCTTGTGATTCAACAGAATGATGTAAGGGTAGATTATGAGGTAAAATGTGGCCTGTCATTAGATTAGGGACTCATCCGTTCAGTGATTTTGGCATTAGAAGTTTTCAAAATGGGTATTGAGTTGGATCAATTCAAAATAATAAATGTTTGCTGGCATTTCGATATACTTCTATTCTGAAAAAGAATCCAACACTTCTTTGATTATAGTATTTATTTATTTATTTTTTTACTCGACCAACTTCAAAGCTTTCATTGCTCAAAATTCAAAACAAAATTCAACCGGCCGTGTCCCCTAATAATTTAACTGGAGTTTGTGAAAAAGGATAAAGCCTCACAATGATGTCATAAGAATTTAAAATGAAGAAAATATATATTGATATTTAGGCATTTTTTTTCTTTTTTTTGTGTATAAAAATTTTTCTTTACAAAATATATCAAAATACAAATCTTGTTGTGGGGAAAACAATTTGAAAGTTATGCCCTTGTTACTTATAAATTATCATTATTTTGCCAAATCGTATTAAAAACTACATTCATCATTACTTATACGTATATATGTACCGTATATAAACTTTATAATTAAAATTATATAACAGAATATTGTTTAATTAAAGTTTTTAAGTGTTACATATGCCATCAGCATTTGAAATGGTGTCAAATTAGGACAAGGGAGTAAGTCCACTCGGTGGACCAGGCATCCACTATTATAGTCAAGAAAAGGACTAAAATCATAGGATACGATCAATTCATTAACGCTAGATTTTGCTATCTCCATATGAAATAAACATAGGTACAAACTGGCTGTCGATTTTTGGGGATTAAATTGTGATTGTGGGCCAAGTTCGCAAATAAAACTAGTTATTACGATGATCTGTTCCTTGGTGGACACAGTTTAATTATTATTGTCTGAAAAATCATTGGTGCATAATTTTAAATTAAGATGAGGATTACCAGAAAGTTGTGGCACAGGCTCAGGGGCCCCAGTAGATGCAATCGTTGCCTAGTACAACCGACTATTGAGCTAAAGACAAATTGATAATAAAAACTATTCAGTGATTTTATATGAATTCTTTGACTGAGGCCTATAAAGTGTCCACTATATCACAAAATATCTCTTCTTACCAGCACTACAAGCGACATGGCAACTAAAAAATTATATATGATAATATGTTAATTTGCTTGTAGATCTAGTTCAATTTTTATGTCACATTCAAATATTCATATTTATATCATATATAAAGTGTGAGAGCCAAATGTGATTATTCTGGTGGTATATTTTCATGTGTATTGATTAAAATACCCTTTAATATTAATTCCTTTTTAATAACTACATGATGAAAAATTATTAAATTGCTAATTTATACGTTTATATTAAATTATCTGTGTATTGATATTATATATACTAATCATATTCTAATTAGAAAATACATACAGATCAAGTTTGTATTATATTTTAATATATATAAAATTTATATTAATTATAGTTTGTACATGCATCAAATTTGTTGTGAATGCTAGTAATAGATAAAAATACTGGCTTGTCATGCATTGCTCTCAGAAGTAACCATATTTCTCATTGTATTAATTACGGCTACATTTTTGTGCGCGGACATACTTCACTTCAAATGTCATATTCATTTCTTCATACGGATATGTTTCTCATAAATATCGTCTCAGTAAATTAAGGTAATTATACAATACACCTATCTCTCAACTAATATATATTACTTCTATTTCTAAAGGATAAAATTTTTCACTTTTTATCTCTAATCCAAAATTACGTACTCAATCAAATTCGATACATAATATAACATATATTAGTACCGTACGTCGAAAATGTTAACTAAAACTTATATCAATTGTTCTCAAAATTTTATCAAATTTAATTTTTCTTTGTTCTTCAATTTCCAATTGATGGTAATCAATAATTACTCATTAATCCTACGCATATTAATTAGCAAAATATTATACTATGTAAATTAATCACGGATTTACCAACTCTGCGTCCCAGAGTTAGAAACAATATGTACTGAAGCGAAAACCCTGTAGCAAGATCTGCTCAAGCTTTCATCAACTTCATTTTTCTGTTTTTAACTACAATTTTCATTTATTTTTTCGTGATCTTATTCATGCAAGCAATTCCAGAAATGTTCTTGGCTTAGCATGGTTAGGGTCCTCTTTTCTAAAACATTGTTTTATCTCCTATTCCATGCCAAGTGTAAATATTTTCTTTATAAAACTATAGGGTTATGAACGCCATACATTTAACATGAACACGTGTAATGAGATAGACAATGAAACATGAATTGGAATAAGGGATCCAAAGTGGGTTTAGTGGGTGTTGGCTAATCTTATCTTGAATTTCTTATAAGAATTCCTACATCTATAATATGTTTGGATCTTATAATAAGATATTATAACTTATTTGTAGAATAAGTTATTAAAGTGTTTGGGGGAAAAAAAGGGATCTTTGAGCTTAATAATGACAATTTTGTAATCAACATGATTAAAATTGAAGGTATATATTAAGATTTTCAAAATAAATCAGGAAAGCAACTTCTTACTTTTCCTAAAAAAATTTACAAGATTTTGACATCCTATATTAGGAGCTAATACTATAATATTTTCTCTAAAAAACTTTACCAAATACTTCATGATATTTCATAAAGTTTTAAACATCTTATAAGATGTTTTATAGATATTATAAGGTCACGGAGCCGCTTAATAATTGTCGTGAATCATGCACTTTCCGTCATTTGTAAGTTTGTTCTTGGTTTTCTTCTTGCTTTCTTTATGATTGAGGAAAATTATTTTTTAAATAAACCTCGGACAAAATGCTAAAACATAAACAACAAATAAAATCTAGTCACGATTCAAATAAAAAAGGGATAGAAGAAAAAGCATTTAGCAAGATGAAAGGTTCTACATCATATATATGTATACATTTTTCATGTGACCTGTTTCATGACATGAAATTATGGATGTCGTGTCTAGATTTCTATAGTTTGAGGACAATATATTGGCCAGGTTAATTCACTAATGACAATGTCTGTCGTTGTCTACGTTGCTTGCTAACACTTTTTGTGTTTCATTCACTTTTGTCGAATTTCTGTCCACCGGAAATTGATAATTAAAGTGGACTATATGTTGTGTTCATTGCTTTCGTTTTATGTTGCACGTGTGAATAATGTGTACCAGCACTCCTCAATTCAGTTTCCTTATATGGCTTTAGTTAAAAAGAAAATCAGATTGATCTCAATGTATTAGAATTCCATGTTGGTTATGTGTATGTGTTATGATTTCTTTATATGGTTTTGAACAATTTAGACATCTCTTTTTATATGGTTTTGGTAAGATAACTTTTGTTTTTATAAAAGTAATTTTAGGCAAAAATTAAGGCGTTTTTAGATTCTAACTCCTACTTTTCAGTTAAATTTTTTTTTTATTAAAATAATTTATCGCCCTCATTTTATAATCTAAAATTTACTAAATTTAAAATATGAAAAATCACTTTTTTAGCAAACACTGTCGTTAACTTTTTAACTTTTAATTACAAAATAATGATGATGTAAATAATGATGTGATAATGATGTAATATATTGAATATCGCATATATGATCCTGGCTGACGTGATCTTGACCACTAAAGGAGAATTGCTCTATATTGCCATGTGACAATATCTCAAAGAGACCTTCTATACACAATTATACAAGAGTCACATGAACTATCTAAATAGCAAGCACAATACTCTAGTAAGTATAATCAATACTGTTTCTATTTCTTCGCCATTTCACTATTTATTCAACCTTATGTATGACCCCATCTTGGTTTAAGCATGAGAAGGTCTTTATAATGACCAACACTGATCAACCTAAGTACTATTTAAGTTCTATTTTGAGGGTGAAACCTCTCATAAACTTGGTGAATCCGCGCTTGGAGAAATTATACCCGATTTCGACTATTAATTCAATCTTGAATTAATACCTTGATATTCGATGCCTAGATTTCAAATGCTTCGACCCCTTGTGGAGCTTTCTCAAGAAATAACTCCAAGAAGCAGAGTTTTTCCCGGAGAGGTTCAAATACTTGTCATATAGAATGACATGCCTATCAGGATGAAGGATCTGATCAAGTGTTTGCCCATCTTGTATCGTGTTTTCTGTAGTGAAGTATACTGTATAACAGTATAAGCTAAGGGCTATTTGCATTTGTAAAGAAAGAAAACGTAATGGGGAGCTGTGCCGTTTTCAAATTCTGTCACTGATAGTATTATAACATGTCACTAATTTATTTACTTATAGAGTAATTATATATTTGCTCATATTGACAAGGTTTCACTAGTTTTTAATTAAGTTTTTGCAGTAATATAAACTGATTCCCTTACAATATTAGTCTCGGCAGAGGATGTTTTTCAGACATGATTCAAAAATTAGCACATGTAAAAGACTGAAGCCCATCTAATTCTATCACTTGGTCAAAGATAACACAGTGAAGTGCGTTTGCGGTATTTCCTTTTTTCAGTCCTCGTGGATGTTAGATCAGCGCATGTGAATTTTACCTTGTAGTGCTATTTTAATTCAATTCCACCAACTCTGCTTCCAAGCATTAAAATACTCAAAACATGTATAAAAGCAACCACTCTTGAAAATATCTTAGGCTTTGTTTTAATTAATTAATCTTGCCTGCAACTTTCAAGGATGTTAATCGGGCCGTAATCGAGCCGCAATTGAACCGTGACGTCATAATTATACAATATATATTTATATATCATGTATAAATTATTAAAAATATAAAAAATAGAATATAAAATACCAAAACTATTAATTTTGACCATTATATTACAAAACATTTTCCAGAGATCAACCATTATAGATTATTATTATTGATTAAGTTCAGAGAACTTACAATAAAAGTAGAATTTTCAAACTCTTGAAAAGAGCATTTACCAACTCATAATCAAATAATTACTTTTCACAATCAGTTACAAATACCATATAAAATTAAGTTGAAAAAAAAAATGCTAAAAGAAACCCTCTCCTTTCTTCAACAACTTTTTGGATTTCTTGAACTTTAATTTCAGAACACTCTCATCTTTCACTAAATCTTTTTCTATAACTTTTTCTGCAACTTTTCAGTTTTGCAAAAAACAAAAGCTCTCACAAACACCTCCATAATGATCCTCCTATTCAACTACTTCGACCATTTCTGAGCACCTCATAGTGTATTGAGATTGTCTAAAAATTCATTTATTTCTCTTTGGTTTGCATTGCCCTTTGAATTCTTAGCATACCCCACTCACTTACAAAGTTGATCAAATGTTTTTTTTCCTCCCAGGCTCTATGATTACTATATTATCTAAAAAATTGTTGGAGATGCACACAAAAGATTTGTTAGAGCATTGCCCCTTAATCAATTAGATTTGGCTTGTAATAACTATTCTTATATAAACGATCTTATTTTTGTAATATAAATAAAATAACCATCTTTTTCATATCCTTGTAAATTGTCTCATTAACAATCGATATGAAAGAAGTCTTCTGGATCGTATAAGACTATGAGATTAGGTTACGCATATGATAGTGATCATAAAATTAGTCTTTAGATATCTTGATCTTAAATTCTCCAAGTCATAGATTATTTGACATGAGGGCATCTTAGATGAGGAGAGACTTGCACCAATGATAATTCAAGGAGTTGAATTATTGCCCCATTTCATAAGTGATCTGTATAGTAGACACTGGTACGTGTTAGTGGGAGCTTGTTAGAAAAACAAGTTCACTAAGAGATCCGACATAGAGAATTCCATGAGGTAGCCGTAGAGGCATTCAGTGATATATTATTTCCTATCTTACGATAGTGAATAAAATTGGTCCTTAGACTTGAGAGACTATAGTAACCTCGTGGTAGGTCATTGTTCTTTGATGTGCGTCTCAATCACTTATTAGCGGATCACATGAGGTGCACGTTGATAACAAGCTATCTATGCGTAGAGGTTTGTAAGTTCTAAGATATGATCCGTTTTCTTGTCTTGATAAACGAGACATAGCTCTTATATTTTCTATAATGATTCAATTCAAGGAAATCCTTATACAACGTGGTGTATCGATTTGAAAAAGAGTTTTCAAAGTCGAATTTACAAAAGAATCAATCATTAAGAATATATGCATAGTTATTGAGCTATTAGAGTCGCCGAAAATATCTTAACCTTAGGCCTCAATCGGGAGATGATAACGGAGGGACCGTATTTGCATGGTATGCATAAGTAGATGATGTTCACATTAATTAATTCACCAATAAATTGAGCTCTATGGAGTTTGAGGTTAGACATCGACTATGAAAATTGGGTACTCTCGAATTAATAGAGATTAATTCGATGAGTGATTAATTAAATTGTTTAATTAATCATAAATCGTAAAAAGTTACGAGCCTATATCTAATTAATTGATGAACTTAGAGGGTCATGCCCTTCCTTGATATTATCCTCGGGATGAATTTAATGGAAATTCTCTAATTAGATTACAGGAAAATCGCCTAAATTGGTTTTAGGCAAAAGAAGAAGAATTTTGACTAAAAATCAAAATATTTGACTAAATCTAACCATATGTTTGAAAGGATTCAAATAGGAGGTGTGGATTAAATATCAAAGTGTGAATCCACATAATCAAAGTTTGAAGAATCAAAGTGTTGATTCTACCTACACGTCACGGCATTGAAGAATACTTTGGGGAGGCTCTCGGTTTCTTGAAGTACCAAGGAGATTTAAGGGTTTTTTTCAAGGATTTGATTGGATCATTCAAAATTTGAGAAGATCGAAGTGTTGATAAAAGATTTGAAGAAGAGTTTTGGTCATCTCGTTATAGCTCACGGCTGATTTGATTTCTTTATTGGACCAAGGTAATTTTCTTGCATTTAAACCTAGATCTACACTCATATAGTGATCCGTGAAGGTTTAGGCTATGTTTTCATAGTTGATGAATGTAATTTTGATTTAATTTCGAGGCGTTTTTGGTTAATTTATGCTTTACCTTCCCCTTCAAGATTAATTTACTGGATACTAATTTTACTCATTTGGTCTAGCTTATGCTTTCATTAGATCTCTTGTTTCATCCGACAGTATTATTGATTGTATCAATTCACATAAATGGACGCATTTCCATGCCATTCAATATTAAGTAGTAAATCAAGTACAGTAGATAATCCATACATCCTTCTTTTTCAAATTATCTGTTTCATCAAATAAAATTTTCCATTATTATGCAAACTTCCTTCCATCTAGATTAGTTATGCACTAAAAATAACACTTGGTTGGAACAACAACAAGAGGATTTTTCCTTCCAATCGTAAATCCAGGTTTTTCCATCACATCCAAGTCTTCTCCTTTCGCTCCATCAGGCAACGCCCAATCGAACTTGTGCATGAGATTTGCGATCATGTGCTCTATAGAAGAGACTGCAAATCCAACGCCTGGACAGATTCTTCGTCCAGCCCCGAACGGTATAAGCTGAAAATCGAATCCCCTGAAATCCACAGAGGAATTCAGGAACCTCTCCGGCATAAACTTTTCGTGCTCAGGCCAATAAGCAGGGTCCCTGCCAATAGCCCAT
>JACFYI010002887.1:66062-88977 GCA_014898755.1 Handroanthus guayacan
TTCTACTAGAAAATACACTTAGATTGCAAAGTAAAAATATTGTGAAGTTGATATGGTAAAATAAAACTTTTTTTTTAATTATACTGTAAAGTGCAAAAATATCCATTTTTCTTTCGAGTGGTTTAATACCATTTTCTCAAACTTATTAATTAGCTATCAATTAACATATTTTACTTATCACTGGGGAGGGCAATTGTGCCTGTATCCAACATGGAACGGGTATGGATGGCATTACGCTTCGCATATGCGGGTATGGATATGAAAATTATCCATTTAATAAATGGATGTGCGTGCGGAGATAGCACTATATATATGTGCCTGTGGGTACCCACTATTTGTTAAATAGTAAAATTACTAAAACACTTAATAATAACATTACTAAAATACTTTTATATTATAATATTAAATTTTAATATATTATATTAAAGTAACCACGATTGCTCTATAAGGAATTGATTTAGAAGATACTGATGACTGGAACTTTAATGCATAATGTGTTCCTTTAATACTTACGTTGTATTATTGTTTGATGTTTATTGTTTATCAATTTTAATTATAAGGACTTTGGGCATGGAATTTATGTTGAATGAACGTTTATCTTTTTTATTTTTTAAGACATTTTCATGGTTTAAAAATTGACTTTTCTTATTATGAATTCATAGGAATGATAATGTATTTATCCCCTTAATTTAAAAAAAAAAAAAAAAAAAAAAAGAAAGTACACTTAATGTGTACTTGGGACACCAATTTTTCCTGCGAAGGCAAGGGACGAATATCTGTTGTGGGTGATGGAAGTGGGTGCAGGTGGCAGTTTTATTAAACAGATGTAAGGGTAAGGGACGCTGCCCTCCCCCGTCCTGTAGCTGCATTCATATCCCTACTTAGTACTCTCTCTATAAATAATTGACATGTCTCCAACAAGGAGATGCAAAGAAAACTTTCTTTCTAAACGAAGCAAAACTCGACATACTTTCATCAGATAATGGATGAAATTCAGTTATACATACTCTTATTCACTCTTACAATTTTATTCTATGCGTGGTATTTCACCAGAGGCAAAAAGACCTTACCACCCTCACCACCAAAGCTCCCTATCGTCGGAAACCTTCATCAAATCGGCAAATTACCCCACCGATCTCTATGGCAATTATCCAAAAAACACGGCCCGCTGATGTTTCTTAAACTTGGCTCAAAACCAACTTTAATAGTTTCGTCAGCCAAAGTAGCTAAACAGATCATGAAAACTCATGATCTTTCCTTCGCCAGCAAGCCTGTACTAATAGTTCCCAAGAAACTTTTCTATGACATGACTGACCTGATTAATTTGCCATACGGCGAAAAATGGCGAAAATTAAGAAGCATTTTCATGCACCAGCTGCTGAGTAGCACGAGGGTGAAATCGTTTAATTCCATCAGGGAAGAGGAGACGTGTCTTTTTGTGGAAAAGATTAAAGCGTGTTTTATGTCATCATCCCCCGTGAACTTGACCAATATGTTCAAGTTGTTGACAAATGATATGATTTGTCGTGCGGCGTTCGGGAAGAAGCATAGTGAATCCAAGTACGGGAAGATGTTTCTGGATTCTTCGGATGAAGCTGTGGGATTGCTCTTTAATTTCACGTTGGGGGAATTTGTTCCTTGGCTTGGTTGGATTAATTGGTTGACTGGTTATAATGCTGCATTGGATAAATGTGTTAAGAAAAGGGATGAAGTTTTGGATGCAATTACTGAAGAACACTTGGCTAAAAGTGGAGATGATAAAAGTAAACAATGTTTTGTGGATATTTTGCTGGATATATATAATGGTAACATTCCTGGTGTATCCATAGATTTGATAACTCTCAAAAGTGTAATTCTGGTAAGACATATCTCCTTCCTTGTATTAAATATTCTTGTATTCGAATCATGGTTCGCAAGAACGGTCGCGGGGGTCGGAACGGAGGCTACGTTCCAGTTCCATTGCAATGTCGCGGAACGGTCGCGGCTATTCTGCAAATTTTGTAATTTTTATTATCAGAAATTAAAGAAATATGTGAAAAATAATAGAACATATAGATATGTCAAGTACCAAACTCATAAAATGATTTAAGACTATATGAAGTAATGAAATGGCATAAAATTAATTAAACAATAAACTTTTTAGTTAGAATTCGATTTCAAAATCCTTTTAAATTCAATTTTTATTATATTTTTACCAAGTTACCCATTAATTTCTGAATATATTTAAACAAAATCAACTAAACCTAATTAATGTGATAATTATCAACTAATCCTGCATTTAAGCACTTGTCTCTTCCGTTTCCCCCTTCCTCTTTCACTTCAATTTTTCTCTTTCCTTCCAGTAACGCCTGTTCTTCTTCTGCTCTTATTTTCTTTCTTTATTTTTTTTTCTTTTTCCTGTTTTCAGATATCATTTTTTGCCCTTTCTCATTCATCCATCTAATGTTTTTTCTCTGTTTGCAGTATTAACCAAACCAACAGAGAATTCTTCGCTTTCATGTTTCTTTTTTGCCAGTCTCTGAAAGCACATACACAACCGTAGCCCTTTCCCGGAATGCCAATTTTTTAACCATTTCCGTTCCGTTACACCGTTGCATTCCGATAAATCGGATAATAACGGCGTTTTGCACGAATCTCGGGTCGGGAACGGCGATATCAAGCTGCAGGCGTTTATTACCAGAACAATGGAACGCCGGCCACCGTTCCGGTTCCAATATGGCCGTTCTGGCGAACCATGATTCGAATAGACACAAATTAATCATAGTATGTTTTTTGTGTTTAAAACAGGATGTTTTTGCAGCGGGGACTGAAACTTCAGCGACGACTTTAGCATGGGTAATGACAGAACTCGTGAGGCACCCTCAAGTTATGAAAAAACTGCAAGATGAAATAAGAGAGATTATGAAAGGAAAACACCACATAACTGATGATGACTTGGAGAAAATGCACTATTTGAAAGCTGTGGTCAAGGAAACAATTCGTGTCCACCCTCCAGTTGCGATATATTTCCACTTATCCAGAGAATATGTGAATCTGATGGGATATGACATTGAACCCGAAACAATGGTCATAATTAATGCATGGGCTATTGGAAGGGACCCTGCTTATTGGGATGAGCCTGAAAAGTTTATTCCGGAGAGGTTTCTGAATTCCTCTGTGGATTTCAAGGGATTCGATTTTCAGCTCATACCTTTTGGGGCTGGACGAAGAATCTGTCCAGGGCTTGGATTTGCAGTCTCTTCTATAGAGCACACGATTGCAAATCTCATGCACAAGTTCGATTGGGCGTTGCCCGATGGAGCGAAGGGAGAAGACGTGGATGTGATGGAAAAACCTGGATTTACGATTGGAAGGAAAAATCCTCTTGTTGTTGTACCAACCAAGTGTTATTTTTAGTGCATAACTAATCAAGATGGAGTGAAGTTCGCATAATAATGGAAAATTTTATTTGATGAAATACTCAGCGTTTGATAAAATATCAAATGAAATAGATATTTTGAAAAAATACAGATGTATGGATCATCTCCTTTACTTGATTTACTACTTAAAATTGAATAGTATAGAAATGCATCCATTTCTGTGGATTGATATGATCGATTATACTACCGGATGAAATAAGAGATCAAATGAAAATATAAGCTAGACCAAATTAGTAAAATTAGTAACCAGTAAATTAAGCTTTTGTGTGTATCTCCAACTATTTTGGAGATAATACAGTAATCACAAAGTTTGAGAGGAAAAAGCACTTGATCATATCATGATCAACTTAGTAAGCTGAGTTGGGCATACTACTTAGAATTCAAAGGGCAATGCAAGAAAACGAAAGAGAAATAAATGAATTTTTTGACACTCTCAAAACACTATGAAGTGCTTAGAAATGGTTGAAGTAGTTGAATAGGAGAATCATTATGGAGGGGTTTGCAAGAGCTTTTACTTTTTGCAAACGTGAAAAGTTGTAGAAAAAGTTACAGAGAAAGCTTTAGTGAAAGTTGAGAGTATTCGAAAATTAAAGTTAAAGAATCCAAAAAGTTGTTGATGTTGGGAGAGGGTTGCTTTTAGCCCTTTTTCTTTAACTTAATTTTACGTAGCGTTTGCAATTGATCATCCAAAGTGCTCATTTGATTATGAGTTGGTGAAATCTCTTTTTAAGTGTTTGAAAACTTTGATTTTACTGTAATTAGTTATTTAAAATTAATCATCAATAATCTATAATTTCATAAGCAGGTGTTTATGATTCCAAATATTACAATTTTTTATTGGCTTATAGTAAATTTTTTATTGGTTTCCAAGCATCAACTATTTTTTATCATAATCTTTTTTTTTTTTTAACTTCCAACAAGAGTAGGTAATTATATATGTTGCATAATCTATTGTAAACACCACTTTAGAGAATTAGAAGCAAAAATAGTATTTCCAAACATTACAAAACAACTTAGTTAAAGTTAATAGCTGAAAAGTGCTTTCGAAAACTTGCTGCAAAAGCCCCCTATGACTATAGCCCTCGGTAAATTTACCAAAGAAGAAAATGAATTTATTTGATATATTTATGTAATATTTTTGGACATGTTTCTTGTTCCATTTTAAGATATATGTAGTAAATTTTATTAGAACTTTTCATCGGGAAATACTTGATGCAGTACAATTGACATATATTTTGAAATGAGAAGAAAAAAAAAATTATACATTTATTAAGATGAGAATCCAAATACTATAAATGAAATAAGAAATAGGAAGGAAATAAAAGCAAGAGAAGTACCACTATATTTAATATTTCCTTGGACATTAATTTCGCTCAGCCACAAAGTTCCCTCTTAAGGGGGCATGCCGCGTGCATGCCGTAGACGTGGTGTTAAAATGGCAACTAATTCTAGCCTTATTTATATCCAATTTAATAAAAGATAGGATTGCGCAACGGTTTTGCAGGCCAGCCAACCCACTTAATTTTCTCATAGCTATGTAGGCTTAGGATTTCAAAGTTATCTCCGAGTCGACACAATTGAAGGGGTAGTGTTTTTTAGAGAAGCCGGATCCGAACTTTTCAAAACAAATTAAAAGCGGCATTTTTTAAACATTACAAAATAACTTTTCATGTTTATTTCATGCACAATATTTGTTTTTGAAGGGTCCCCAACAAAACTTGTGAAATATTCAATTTCACTGCCCTTGCTGGGACATGAATATCACGACTGCAATCGGGGATAAGACTAAACTCCCCCTGTGATTCCATATCGTTTCCATCCTAGTTGTGCTCATGCTCATCCGTAGTTTGTCCCAATTCCTAGTTCTTTAGTTTGGTTCAGCCAACTTGTCTCTTATACCTTGGTTTATCCTCGGACCCGATTAGTCTGATAGACCTATTAATATTTCTTTCGAGCCCAATTGCGTTAAGGAAGGCAAATTAACCCTGTCACATGCTAATTGGACAGGAATGGTGGCCCGACTCACTTAAATGGTCTCATATGTACCAAAAGTGAATGTAATTGCTCATAACATAAAAATTCATTTTCTAAAATTAATCCAGGGCTACAAATAGCATGCTAAAATTCATTATTGCAGCACAACTAGGGCTAGCCCTTATCACCAGATCTGGCTGCAAAATTAATTTTCTTGCCGAACTAGCTACTATATAATATATATACAAATATAGGGTATGAGTTTTATATTATAAGCTTAGGTTATACCAAACTCTAGTTTTGGGCTCCGCGGCATCTGTAATTTGCATCTACCTGATCAACTTAATATAATATTAATATATAGTTGTGGTTCACGGGCGTATATTTGCACTAAAGTAATGAAGTAATTATAATTACACTACCTGCGACTATTTTAAACTTACACAAAAACTACAAAACATTACATGTCTACTAGTCATTGAAACTAACACAAAATACCACAAACTCTCTCTATATATAAGATATCTCGGTATAACTAATAATTAAATTCATTGTCACATTTTCAGCACACAATGGATGAAATTCAGTTATACATGCTCTTATTATCTCTTACAATTTTATTCTATGCATGGTATTTCACCGGAAGAAAAAACTTGGAACGTAAAAAGACCTTACCACCCTCACCCCCAAAGCTCCCTATCATCGGAAACCTTCATCAGATCGGCGATTTACCCCACCGATCTCTCTGGCAATTATCCAGAAAACATGCCCCGTTAATGCTTCTTCATTTTGGCTCAAAACCAACTTTGATAGTCTCATCAGCTGAAGTAGCTAAAGAGATAATGAAAACCCATGATCTCTCATTCGCCAGCAAGCCGGTACTAACTACTACAAAGAAACTTTTCTACGATTTAACAGACCTGATCAATCTTCCATACGGCGATCAATGGAGGAAATTAAGAAGTATTTTTGTGCACCAGCTGTTGAGTAACACAAGGGTGAAATCATTTAATTCGATCATGGAAGACGAAACGCGTCTTCTAGTGGAAAAGATTAACGTGTGTTTTATGTCATCGTCGCGTGTGAACTTGACCGAAATGTTCACGTCGCTGTCAAATGATTTGATTTCTCGCACGGCGTTTGGGAAGAAGCACAGTGAAACAGAGCATGGGAAAATGTTTCTGGAATTGTTGGATGAAGCTGTGGGGTTGTTCTTTAATTTCACGTTGGGGGAATTTGTTCCCTGGCTTGGTTGGATTAATTGGTTGAATGGTTATAATGCTGCATTGGATAAATGTGTTGAGAAAAGGGATGAAATTATGGATGCAATTATTGGATATCACTTGAACAAAGGTGGAGATGAAGGAGATGACAAGAGTAACCAATGTTTTGTGGATGTTTTGCTGGATATATATAAGGGTAATGTTCCTGGTGTCTCCATAGATTTGATAACTCTCAAAGGTGTAATTTTGGTAAGACATATCTACTTCCTTGTATTAAACATTCTTGTATTTGGATAACTCACAAATTAATCATAGTATGTTTTTTGGGTTTAAAACAGGATGTTTTCGCAGCTGGGACTGAAACTTCATCGACAACTCTAGAATGGGTAATGACGGAACTCATGAGGCACCCTGAAGTCATGAAAAGCCTGCAAGATGAAATAAGAGAAATTATGAAAGGAAAACACCACATAACTGATGATGACTTGAAGAAAATGCACTATTTGAAAGCTGTGATCAAGGAAACATTTCGTTGCCACCCTCCACTTGCTCTATATATATTTCCACTCACCAAGAGAATATGTGAATCTAATGGGATATGACATTGAACTCGAAACAATTGTCTTGATTAATGCATGGGCCGTTGGTTGCGACCCGGCTTATTGGTCTGAGCCTGAAAAGTTTATGCCAGAAAGGTTCTTAGATTCTTCTGTGGATTTCAGGGGATTTGATTTCCAGTTGATACCGTTCGGGGGCGGACGAAGAGTCTGTCCAGGGCTTGGATTTGGAGTCTCTTCTATTGAACACATTGTTGCAAATCTTATGCACAAATTCGATTGGGCGTTGCCTGATGGAGCGAAAGGAGAAGAATTGGATGTGATGGAAAAACCTGGATTTTCCATTGCAAGGAAAAATCCTCTTATTGTAGTTGCAACCCAGTGTTATATTTAGTGCAGAACTTATCTAAATGGAATAAAGTTTGCCGAATATCGGAAATATCGATTTGATGAAATACAATTGGAGTTGATGACATATTTGTTGAGATAGTCATTTTAGAACTTTATTTATAGTAATTGCTGCAGCACACTCAATACGTGTGCTTAAATTTTTCATTAGATAAAATTAAAGATTTTATCTTTGTTAAATAGTATAAATTTTTCTTAATTTTTTAAATATTTTTACTTGAATTTATTATATAAAATAACATGATAACAAAATAAATTTAGAAAGAATGATAAAAAAAAAAAAAATTACATGCATTACTAAAAAGAAAAAAGAAAGTACATGCAACAATACCCATATGTTTGGACTTAATTATGACATGTTAATTGAAAATGCACGGAATCAAACTTCTTGTGTTAACAAAAAAATTCAATGATATGCACATATTTCCAATAATACCTTACTCCTAGTCGTAGACGCCGTGATATAATTTATTGGAGTAATTAATTAATTAATTATGGGATTAGGAATTGATGAAATCAGTATTATATATGCACCAAGCGGTGCAAAATCTTTTGATATGTCATGACAATATGCATATAATTTTTGCCACGTATTAAATGAGCTTTCATAAATCAAATTAAAATTAAAACTATATAAATCCAAGCTGTTCATGTGATAGGCACTGCTATTCTTTTTTGTGTTAAATGTCAACAATGTTGGCTTTGGAATAATATTTTCACCATAATTGAAAAATATTTTATTATAATCAATTCAAAGTACACAAAATTAGTTTTTTAATAACTAGTGAGCAAACTTGTCTACTATCATAAAATGGAGTGTAAATGTCAATTGGTAGAGTGCAAATATCAATTCTCTTTTACATAGTGCAGGATTTTTTTTTTGGTCAGTTTGTTTAGTACATTTTTTTTTTCAATTTTACTAGGATAAAATGGCCAATTTGCTCTTAACAAATCAATCAATTTCACAATTTTAAGCATATGTGACGAACACTCTTAATAGAGATTTTTTTTTTCCCGCTAATTAAAAACTTCATGAGGACTATGACGTTAATTAATATTTTACAAATTTGATTTCTTAATTAGACATAATACAGGACTGCTTACAAGAACGGAAAAATTCTACGTAATCGAGTAATGTAAAATGTTTAAATAGAAAAAGAAAAGAAAGAGTGACGTTGAAATGTTTATAGATAAGAAAAACGTATGCGTAGGTTCACGCTAATATATCAAGACTTGATGTATATACTTCAAGACATTTTATTTATTCTATTTTAATAAGTTCTCATATATTTTAATCCTAAGGGACATAAGTGACTAATTAAGAAAAAAAAATCTCTTTTTATATGGTAAAGCTTAGGTCTGCAATCTTTCCTACGCCACCATTACGTATATGGTGAAAGATCTTGTTCTGAATAAAATGTTTTGAAGGATTTAAAAAAAATAAAAAAAATAAGTAGCTTATAAACTTACTTCAAGGACTTCTTTGATATAAAAATACTAGGCATCATCGTAGCACTCAGTAGAAAAACTTGAGAAATGACATATAATCATCTTGTTTCCACAGACAAAATGACGACGATGATGACGCAAAAAAGCTGCCAACGTTAAGCCTGATTACATTAAAATAATGTCCTCTACAAATTCTATTAAAAAATTCATTGGAAAAGACGCCTTAGAGAGTGACTGTGACTATGTGACTATAAACAGACTCAAGACTCCATCTTCTTCAATACAAGGCACCACGAGACATCATTATTTTTTGTATCAAACTTTAGAAAATAGTAAAAGTTGGACCAATTCAAGATTTGGGATGAGCTAGGGCATTAAGAAAAAAAATTATATTTTATTTTAAGTGGCCAACCTTATCTTTCTATGGAGATTTTTCATGCTCTCATGCACAAGTTCGATTGGGCGTTGCCTAATGGAGCGAAGGGAGAAGCCTTGGATGTGATGGAAAAACCTGGATTTACGATTGGACGGAAAAATCCTCTTGTTGTTGTTCCAACCAAGTGTTATTTTTAGTGCATAACTAATCTAGATGGAATGAAGTTTGCATAATAATGGATTTTATTTGATGAAATACTCCATGTTTGATAAAATATTAAATGCAATAGCTAATTTGAAAAAATACAGATGTATGGATTATCTCCTTTGCTTGACTTACTACTTAAAATTGAAGAGTATGGAAATGCGTCCGTTTCTGTGAATTGATATAATCAATAGTACTATCGGATGAAAAAGAGATCTTATGAAAATATAAGCTAGACCAAATTAGTAAGATTAATATCCAGTAAATTAATCTTTTGTGTGTATCTCCAACTATTTTTGAGATAATATAGTAATCATAGAGTCTGAGACGAAAAAGCACTTGATCATATCATGATCGACTTTGTAAGCTGAATGGGGATACTACTTGGAATTCAAAGGGCAATGCAAGAAAACCAAAGAGAAATAAATGAATTTCTAGACACCCTCAAAACACAATGAGGTGCTTAGAAATGGTCGAAGTAGTTGAATAGGAGGATCATTATGTAGGGGTTTGCAAGAGCTTTTCCTTTTTGCAAAAGTGAAAAGTTATAGGGAAAGTTTTAGTGAAAGTTCAGAGTGTTCGGAAATTAAAGTTAAAGAAATCCAAAAAGTTGTTGAAGCTAGGAGAGGGTTGCTTTTAGCATTTTTTTTTTCAACTTTATTTTATGTGGTGTTTGTAACTGATTGTGAAAGTACTTATTTGATTATGAGTTGATGAATGCTCTTTTCAAATGTTTGGAAACTCTGCTTTTACTATAAGTTCTCTTAAATTAATCAATAATAATTTATAATCTCATAAGCGGTGTCTATGATTTTAAACACTACCACATTTTGTTGGCGCAAACATCAAATAATTTTGATTATAATTTTTTTTTTAACTTTCAACATCAGTACGTGATTATATATGTTGCATAATTTGTTGTAAACACTGCCTTAGTGAATTAGAAGCAAAAACAGTGTTTTCAAACCCTACAAAACAACTTAATCAAAGTAAATAGCTGAATAGGTGTTTTTGAAAGTTTGCTGCAAGAACTCCCTATGACTGTAGCCCTTGGTAAGTTTACCAAAGACATAAATGAATTTATTTGATATTATGGAATATTTTTGGACATGTTTCTTATTCCAGTTTAACATATATGTAGTAATTTCATTAGAAATTTTCATTGAGAAATACTTCATGTACGCTGTACAGTTGACATATATTTTGAAATGAGAAAAAAAAAAAATTAAAAACGTAAACGTTTGTTAAGATGAGAAACCAAATATTATAAATGAAATAAGAAATAGGAAGGACATATATAAGTCATAAAGGCAAGAGAATTACCACTATATTTAATATTTCCTTGGACATTAACTTGGCTCAGCTACAAAGTTTCCTTTTAAGGGAGCATGTCGTAGACTTGGTGTTAAACTGGCCACTAATTCTAGCCTCATATCCAATTTGATAAAAGATAGGATTGCGCAGCGGTTTAGTAGCCCGCTTAATTTTCTCAGAGCTATGGAGGCTTAGGTCTTCAAAGTTATCTCCAAGTCGACACAATTGAAGAGATGGTGTTTTGCAGGGGAGCTGGACCGAACTCACTACAAAAAAATATAGCATGAGTGACAATGTAAAAATTGTCACTAATTTTATAGAAAAAGTGGCAAAGAATTAAACTTTGCCACAAAAAATAATTTTAACAAACTAAATAGTGACAATAATGTATTTATATTATCACTATTGACAATTAGTGATACATATATAGTGACTACGTAATGATAATAAAAATCTTGTCACTAAATTGTCACTATAAATGTGTCACTAATTATCTATAGTGGCAATTTATAATACTACTTTTGTCACTAATGAACTATACAGTGACAATACAAATGTTATTATCATCTAAAATATATAATTAGTGACAAGATAAAAGTTATTGTCACTTAATACATATTATTAGTGACCATACGTAGTTTATCTTATCCCAATTCCTAATTTTCCATAGTTCGGTTCAACCAACTTGTCTCCTCTAACTTCGTTTTTCTTTGGACCCGACTAGTCTAATGGATGACCTTGTTGCTTCGCCCATATTTTTAACCCCCATTAGTCCTATTAATATTTCTTTCGAGCCGAATTGGGTTAACGAAGCCAAGTTCGTTCAAGCTGGCTCATGCTAATTGGACAGAAATGGTGGCTCGACTCCCTTAAATGGTCTCGTATGTATCAAAAGTGAATGTAATTGCTCGCAACATAAAATTTCATTTTCTAAAATTAATCTAGGGCTAAAATTAACATGCTAAAATTGGTTACTGTAGCACAACTAGGCTAGCCCTTATCACCAGATCAGGCTGCAAAATTAATTTTCTTGCCAAATTAGCTACTATATAATATATATATATATATATACAAAATATAGGGTATGAGTTTTATATTATAATCATAGAAACCAAACTCTAGTTTTGGGCTCTGCCTCATCTCTAATTTGCATCTACCTCAACATAACATATATGCTATGGTTCTTGGGCGTATATTTGCATTAAAGTAATGAAGTAATTATAATTACACTATCTGCTATTTGCAACAAACTTTGACTATTTTAAACTTAAAATTACACAAAAATTACAAAACATTGCACGTCTACTAGTCGTTGAAACTAACACAAAATACCACACAGTCTATATATGTAAGATGTCTCGTTATAGCTAATAATTAAATTAATTATCACATTTTCATCGCACAATGGATGAAATTAAGCTATACGTACTCTTATTGACTCTTACCATTTTATTGGAAATAAAGTTATTAAAATGGAATAAAGTTTGATGAATATTCGAAGTATTTATTTGATGAAATACAATTGGAGTTGATGACATATTTGTTGAGATAGTCAATTAGAACTTTATCTATACTAACTACTGTGGCACACTCAATGTTAAATAGTATCAATTTTTTTTAATTTTTTAAATACTTTTACTAAATTTATTATATAGAATAACATGACTAAAAAATAAATTTGGAGAGAATAAACTTAGAAAGAATAAATTATAGGAGAAAAAAGTAAAAGAGAAAAATAAACTTTAAAAAAGCTAACCATAAAAAAATAATTTACATTACGTTTGAAAACTCCCTTTAATTATCTTTTAAAATAGGGTTAATTTTGTTAACTCATTTTGAAATCATACCAAAATAACTACCCAAGAGTCTCATATTTTATATATAGTATAAATATCGATCGGTTGACTACGTCAATAATGGCATGCAAAATCAACATATAAATATTTTGGGAAATGTTTCTTAAACAGGAAATGGATACTGAACAAGTAGATGCAATAATAAGTCAACATCTGCCGAGTGAAGTGACATCGAGCTCTTCTTAATTAATTATAGGATTAGGACTTGATGAAATTAAATCCATATCACATATGCGTACGCAGTGGAAATTCTTTTGATATGTGACAATATAATTTTTGCCACGTATAAAATATGCTTTCATAAATCGCATTAAAATTAAAAGTATATCTGCAAGCTGTTCAGGTGATAGGCATTGCTCTTATTTTTTGTGTTAAATGTCAACAATGTTGGCTTTGGAATATAAAATAAAATTTTAAATGAATGAACCAAATTACACGTTAATAACCGATTACCAATGTCGGATAATGAGAGGGATGGTTAGATATGGCAATGCGGTATAGATATGTTCGTTATTTATTTGTTGATGAATATCCAATCAGCTAATATATATATATATATATATATATACAAAATTGAAATATTTAGTTATAGCTTCATTTATGATGATTATTTTACGATTTTGATCATAAAAATGTTTCAAATAATAATATTTCTTATTTACTTATTGTCATAATTTTTAAAAATTATCTTTCAGAGAATTTAATTAAGTTATTTTATAATATTGCACTTCAAACATAATCAAGCTAATCCATCAACATTTATTTTGAATAACTAGAGGCGGCTTTCAATGTTCTCCATAGTTAATTTAAAAAATGCAATTAGTCAACTTGGAAATCGAGAAACCCAATATAATATGGTCAATAATAATTAAGAACATTATAATTTATTAGATTATAAGAATATAAAAAACCAACCACATGACTCACAATAAAAGAAACCATTATTTTAATCCTATGATTCAACTCACACAACTTCTTCTTTTTTTTGTATAAAACTCCTCAAACAAAGTTATGACAGATGCAATAATCTTAGTCCTTAAATACAATTAATCAACTAATTAGAGCGAACTATTAATTTCCACATAAAATCCACTAACAATAATACTTGGTGGCAATTGCAAGAAGAGGAAATTTTCTATGAATAGCAACACCAGGCCTTTCACTCATATCCAAGTCTTTGTCTTCATCAGGCAATTTCCAGTCAAATTTATGCACAATGTTTGCCAAAACTAACTCATTTGTAGCCATGGCAAATGCAATCCCTGGACAGCCCCTTCTTCCAGCCCCAAACGGGATCAGCTCGAAATCCAGGCCCTTATAATCTACCGGAGAATTCAGAAACCTGTCAGGATTAAACTTTTCTGGTTCATCCCAAATTCCAGGGTCCCTACTAATGGCATAAGCATTAATCATCACCATTGTTCCAGCTGAAATTTCATACCCCATGATTTTGACGTCTCTTCGTGCTTTTCGGGCTACTAGCATTGGGATTGGAGTGTGACAACGAAGAGTTTCCTTGATCACGGCTTTCAGATAATGCATTTTTTCCAAGTCGTAATCTGTTATGTCGCGTTTGTCTTTAACGACTTCTCTTACTTCATTTTGGAGTTTTTTCATGACTTTAGGATGTCGTATGAGTTCTGCCATTGCCCATTCTAGAACCGTGGACGAGGTATCAGTTCCAGCAGCGAACACATCCTGTAGAATTAATTAAACCATAAAATAAGAAATTACAAGATTTTTAACAGTATTGAGCTTGCGACAAAATCATTTACCCAATGTATCATTTATTTATTCAATAGGTGTTTCGTTTCCTGTTTAAAAATAAAAAATATAAAAAGAAACACACACATACACACAGAGACAAAATCTTACCAAAATAATTGCCTTGATACTATCTCTGTCAATAGAAACACCAGTAGAATCATTCTGGTGAATCTCAAGCAAAATATCAACAAAATTTTCTCCATTTTTCTTCTCCTTGATCTCCTTTTCAGAAGCTTCCATTCTCTCCAAGATCACTCCTTCCAGATACTCATCCAATTCTCTTGCAACCTTATCAACTCTTGCATCAAAACCGTTAACTCGGTTAATCCAAGAAAGACATGTAATAAACTCTCCAATACTAATAGTCCCCAACACATCCAAAAACTCTCTCAACAATGAAAGAAATTTCTTCCCATTTTCCCCTTCACTATACTTCTTTCCAAAAGCTGATCTACAAACCACATCATTACTAATCTCCGCAAACATCTCACTCAAATTCACCAAACAACAAGATTCTTCAATCTTTTTCATCAAAGCCCCTGTTTCTTGTTCCCTGATGTAATGAAAAGATTGGACTCTTTTGTTACTTAAAAGTTGGAGCACACAAATGCTCTTCAATTGTCTCCAGTATTCGCCGTACTGCGCAACGGACACGTCCTTACAGTCGTATAGAAGTCGTTTGCTGACGCTTGATTGAGGCCTGTCTGAAAAAGTTATATCATGAGATTTCATGATTTCTCTGGCTGCGTCTGCAGATGAGACGATGAGTGTAGGAACACTGCCGAAGTGGAGAAGCATAAGCGGGCCATGTTTTTTGGCTAAAGATTGGAGATTTTGATGTGGTAAAGAGCCTAATTGGTGGAGGTTTCCTAGTATTGGTAGCTTTGGTGGTGATGGAGGTGAATTTTTGTTTGAAAAAGATCTAAAGAACCAAAATTTGGTGATTAAACAGAGTAAGAATAAAGATATGAGAACTTGGAATATGATGGACATGGTTCTGTGTTATGCTTTACTTGTGTGTGTATATGTTTCTTTGCATTTTTGTGTGGTGTTCTCTCATTTGATTCTCAGGTTAAATAGTCCTACAAGCATTCACACAGGTCAATTTAACTTGCAGAAAATTCCGAAGAAGTAGGTTTGTTGTCGGAAGAATAATTAATTACTTAGTTACTGGAGAACTTCCACGCTAACTAATTGTGGACTCGGTCAATTACAAGATTTTTTTTTCTTTTTAAATTTAAAGGGAGATTTGTGCAATGATTTTCTGATTATATGATAATATATTGTAGAGTTTCATGGTCATCCAGCAGATTTATCTAAATTAATTAACAGCGTTGATCCATGGCAAGGAAACACACTCTCTACTAGCAAAAAAATCTATTATTGACTGTACAGTCCGATATTAACATGATTATGTGAGGGATTTTGTTTCGTCACAAATTTGTTAGTTTGTGTCTTGTTACTCATTAATTTTTATGACAGAAATGAATTTCATCACAAGGAGTATTTTATGATAGAGATTTCCGTTATGGACAGAAAAAATTATTGAAATTTCCGCTTGATTAAATTTTTCGTCCCATTACGCAACCCGGTCCCGCAAGAAATTAATCAATTTTTCTAAGTTTGACCAAATTGGAGGGCGCCGGTATGCATTACTCACCCATGTGCATCCAACACGCAATTATGGAAAAGATTCAACTATTGCATTAAATTAATCCACAAATTGCAATATATACAAGGGAATACTAGCCTAATCACTTGATTTCTAGTCCAATGTGTATTATAAGTTACAATTTTCGCACTATACAAGGTATGAATACACACAAATGCAAGAGAAATAGTTTCACAAAAAGAAAAAGAAAAAGAAAAAAAAAAGGGTTTTCTGGGAACAGGAATTCAATATACGACAAAGAATGGGTAAGACTTGGGAGTACCTAAAAAAGTCTCCAGGAAATCTTATTATGAATGAAAACAAAGAGAAGGGACAACTTGAGTTTGTAAACAACATTAGACGACAAAAAGATTGTTTGACTGATCTTGTCGCTTTCTTTTAAATTTTGTTTGTTACAGTGGCTTGTGAAATTAAAAGTAATTTCCTGATAAAGATGGTGAAAGAAGATAACCAAGCATGGTTGCTAGAACCGCAAAAAAATAGTGGTGGAATATTCCTTTGAATATTTCAGTGTAGAATAGTCTTTGTGTGAATTAATATTCCTAACTAATAAGTGGTTCGGCATAGGATGACAATTTGATTTATAAGTCTATCATGACAGAATGGAATGGAACTATAATTTTACATGTTTTATATTATTTTTACACTTTTTCTTAAAAACAAATCAATACTTTAAACTTGGGGAAAAAAAATGTGTGAGATAGCCATGAACGTTTCATGACATTGCAATAGAAATGAAACAGTGGTTCCCGTTCCGGCACTCGAGACAATTCCTGCAAACCATGTAACCAAGCAACGTTGGAAGAAACTTACAAAAACGATGGTAAATGGTCATGATGTAGACAATAACATCCTTGAAAGTTGCGAGCAAGATTAATTAATTAAAACAAAGCCAGGTACCCATAAAAAAATAAATAAATAAAATAAAACAAAGCCTGAGATATTTTCAAGAGTAGTTGCTTTTGAGTACCTTAATGCTGGGGAGCAGAGTGTAAAAAATGATGCCAAGAAACAATTTTTAACAATAAAGAACAATTTTATTTAAAAAAAACTTTGATACAAATTATATATTTATCTCACACACAACCTCAACTTAAATCTCTCACACACTCCATCTTGCTACAATATTATATTGCCTAACTTTATTGTTGCACTCTCTCTATTTAATTTGTCACTACACCACCTTCACTCTCTCACGTCACTTTCTTGGTTGTCTCTCAACTTTTCTTGTTTGCTTTCTCACTTTCTTTGGTTGTCTTTCTCTACTTATACTTGTCTCCACTCACTCTCTCTTTTCTTATGCACGCTCTTCACGGGACACACACTCACTTCTTTGCTCTCTCTTCTTGGTTGCTCTCTCCAATTACTTCCTTGCTCCAAAATGCTTGCCCACTTCTCTATTTATAGATGGAGCAAGTCGGTGGAAATTGCAAGTAACCGTTCCAATGTCGGCGCCGAAGGAAGCTTCTACAAGGTTGGTGAATTGCTTGGAAATTTCTTGTTTCTTCTTCCTCCTTTGTTCGGCTAGCTCCAGAATTTTCTTTTTCTTCCAATCTTCTCGGTTGCTTGAAGAATTTTCTAGAAAAAGGGAGAGAGTTCTTGATATACTTAACACAGAGTTGGTGAATTTAAATTGCATTCCAAGTTAAAAATCACATGGGCTCATCTAACATCCACGTGAACTGAAAAAATACCAAGAACGCACTCCAATGTGTCACGATCTTTGACCAAGTGACAGAATTAAAAAGGCTTCAATCTTTACATGTGCTAACTTTTTAATCATGTCCAAAGAACAACCTCCGCCGAGACTAATATAGTAAAAACTTAATTAAAAATTAGTGAATTGCTAGTACGAGCAACTGTATAATTGTTCTATAAATAAATCAAGTAATGACATGTTAATATTATAAGTGACAGAATCTGACAGTGGCACTGCTCCCCATTACGTTTTCTTTCTTTACAAATGCAAATAACCCACTAGAGAAAAAACAATACAACATGGCCTATGCCGCCGTAGTTTCACTTGGGCAAACACTTGAACACATCCTTCATCCTGATAGGCATGTCATTCTATATGACAAGGAAGTATTTGAACCTTTCCGGGAAAAACTGCGCTTCTTGGAGTTATTTCTCGAGAAAGCTCCACAAGGGGTCGAAGCATTTGAAATCGAGGCGTCAAAAATTAGAGATACAACATATGAAGCCGAAGATATAGTTGAATCCGAGCCGTATAAGTTTCAAATGGTAAGCAGTTATCGTATTTCAAACTCGTGTGCAAATTCCTACCCAAAATTACTTGCTGCCCTCCAGATTATGTTTCCCTTTTCCCGTGTATTTGAGTATGGAATGGAGATCAGACATAGGATGTTTCACTGGCCTTATTGTGGTTTGAACAAATTAATCAATGAGATAGATGTCTTTGTGGAAGAGGGAAAGGAAATTATGAAAAAAAATGTGCTAAAAAGGGATTCTTTGCCTGCCAGTTCATCCAGGCGCAGTTTTAGTGAAAAGAGTGTTACTGGGGGGATTGATGATGATTTGTTAAAAATAAAAGATAGGCTTAGTGGATGAGGATCCAAACTAGAAATTGTCGCAATCGTGGGCATGACTACCCTGGCTGAAAATTTATATGATGATGCACTTATCATGTATCACTTTGACGTTCGTGCTTGGATAATGGTGTCTCAAGTGTATAATGTTCAAGACGTTTTCCTCAAACTTTTAGATTCGTTTGGAAAGTTGGATCATAGAATGCTGCATGCCAGTGATGATGGATTGGCACAGCATCCCCACAAAAATTTGTGTGCAAGAAGGTATCTGATTGTGATGGATGATTTGTGGAGTACTGATGCTTGGGATGCTTTCAAAAGATATTTTCCCAACAACAATAATGGTGGTCGAGTTATTTTGACTACCAGGCTAGAGAGGGTGGTAATTTACGCCACGGGCACTTTTAGCCCTCTACATCATTTGCAACTTTTGAGTGATTCCAAAAATTGGAAGTTGCTTCGTGTAAAGGTGTTTGGAGACGAATGTTGTCCCAATCAATCGGTGGAAATTGGAAGGGAAATTGCAGATCATTGTCATGGACTCCCACTAGCAATTGTTTTCATGTCTAGACTTCCGTCCAAGTTAAATCGAACACCAAATGAATGGAAAAATCTCCCACAGAATTTGCACTCAGCTGTGGCTAATGATGCTGATGATTTGTTGGAGATGCTATTCTTGAGTTATAATCATTTGCCACAACACCTCAAAGCATGTTTCCTCTATTTTGCAATCTTCCCAGAAGGTTGTAAAATTTCGGCTTCTAAACTAATCAAGTTATGGGCTGCTGAGGGATTTTTGAAACAAAATGACCATAAGACCGGAAGAAAATACTGAGGCGTACATACTAGAGCTTGCTGAAAGAAGTCTTATTTTGATTTTCAGTAAGAGACGCGAAAGAGGCCATGGCAGAACCAGAGTCGTCAGCGTCCGCGATCTTTTTGCGAGAATTGTGCATTAGAGAAGCTCAAAAGGAAAAGTCTCTTTACGCCATGAATAATTGTGATGGTTTTCCTGAGGGCATAACCAATCAGCATTGTGTAAGTATTTATCCATGTACACGGGATATCTTCATCAAAGGTGTGGCACACTTCCATACCTCAAAGGGATCAGCTTTGCACTTCGCTCTGTCATATACGTTGGTGCAGAACCAATCCCATCACAGGTATACTGTTGTTTAAAGCTACTTCGAATTCTAGATATAACTCGCGTTTCTTTTTGAATTCCCAATGCAAGTGCTTAAACTCGTTAACTTGAGATATCTTGCTTTCCCCATCATGGCGAAGTTCCTGAATCAATATCCTAGCTTTGGAAGCTCTATATATTGATATTTTATCTTTTGTTCAAAACTTTTGCCCCATGTTCAAGACCTCTACCGTTAGCAATCTGGTCACTACCAAGACTAAGACATCTGAAATTCCATGTTTGCTATTTGTCTGAATTTCCTTGTGTACTACCTGGCTGGAAAACTAATGCTTTCTTGGGAAACCTGCAAACCCATTGTGAGGTAAATGCTTCTTTTTGCACACAAGAAGTGCTTAATGAGATTCCAAATCTAAAGAAACTTGGAATCTAGATAGAAACATGGGATGCTCCACCTTTCTATGTTAACAATCTTGTTTGTCTATGACAACTGGAAGTCTTGAAATGCAGTGTCAAATCCTTTCCTGCAAGCGAAGTTTTTCCCTTGCCAAATATACTTCCGTAGAAAGATTTCGTTTCCCAAAGGGCTTAAAGAGTCAAGTTTGAGAGGTTGCAAAGTTCCTTGAAAAGGCATGACTGTTATAGGATCCTTGCCAAATCTTGAAAGGCTTAAGCTAAGAGATTATGCTTTCGTCGGGCCAAAGTGGAGCCAGTTGAAGGGGAAATTAGGCTATTAAATTTCTTGTTGCCCAATGGATTGGATTTGGTGCATTGGAAAGCTGATAGCATCCATTTTCCGTTTCTTAGGCACCCCATTGTCGAGACCTATTGGAAGCTGGACTCGATCCCTTGTGGTGATGGAGACATACCAACACTTGAAATCATTGAGCTGGATGACTCTCGCCAATCTGCAGTTTTTTCTGTACATGAAATACTAGAAGAAACACGCAGCTTGGGAATTGATAGTCTCCGTCTCCACGTCCTTTGAGCATGAGCCATTTTTTTCTGATCATTATAGGAGTTATGAACTTGTTTCCGCCTTTTAAGTACAAGTTTTTAAATTTTAATGGTCTTGAATCTTGTGGAAATTCTTGATTGCTTTTGTCAATGAAGGATCAGGTGACATATCTTGTATTTAGTGTTTGAATTATTTATAACTTGTGTTTATGTTAACGGTTTTGAATTGGAAAGAGTTGAAGTTTTAGTTTGGTGACTAAAGAGAGCCTAGTGCTGCACTTACTAGATGAAACATTGATATATCTCATATTCATGTATGGTGGGAGTGGTGAGATTGTATTGACAAATCTCCATCTTATGGTGGATGTATTATCTTTGCCTGCAGAAGTAGGCTTCAATTGAGTGAACATACTATTGAAAAGAGATAATTATCTCTACATCCCTAAGGATTGGTATAATTACAAACATACTCTCTGAAATTTAGATAATACCATTACACTAACAATGTCCCGATGTAAAATGAACGTCGAACCTAATTGACTACAAAAACTTTGTTCAAGATGTGAAAACTATTCAAAACATGGGATTATTATACGTTGAGATCAATCAATTACTTTTTCTTTGGTTAGTGGAGAGAAATTTTAATTAGATGATACAAAATTTTAATTAAATAATTCTTTTTTGTATATAATTTTAATTATAAAATTTATACATGGTATATATGTACGTAAAAATGTTGTGGCTGTGGTTTTTAATATGATTGTATTTGGATATATTTTGTGAAGAAAATTTTTTGTACACAACAAAAACTATCATTATCTAAAATCTCTATATATAGTTTATTCATTTTGAATTCTTATGACACCCTGGAGATGCTTTATACTTTTTTCACAAACGCCTGTTAATTACTTTTGTGATGGGGGACATCGTTGGTTTGAATTTTGTTTTGGATCCTGAGTAGTGAAAGCTTTGAAATTTATTGAGTAAAAAAGAATGAATACTATGATCAAGAAGCATTGGATTCTTTTTCAGAATAGAAACATATTGAAATACCCAAAAAAAACATCTATTATTTCGAATGGATCCAACGCAATACCCATATTGGGAAACTTCCAATGCCAAAATCACTGAATGGATAAGTCACTAATTTATGACAAGGCCACTTTTTACCTCATAATCTACCCTTATATCATTCTATCGAAGCACATGCTTTGGATAGATCAACCCACGTTCATTAAATAAACAAGATCACCAAGATCTCATAATTAATCCCAAACTTATTTCAATTTATTCACATTTGTTTCGTATTTAAATCAAACCGGTTTCTTCATCATTTAAAACAATTCTTTACTTTGAGCGTTCGAATCTTTCTATTCCCGAAATATTTCGTCCTCTCCTTGGTATAAAAACAGTGAACTCAGATGGTTTCATTAAATAAAATGATAAAACAACTCATAACATAAAACTAACTGTAGAAATGCATAAAGGCTAAAAGTAATTGTCTTATTTCACCAATAAATCCATCTCATATTTATAAGTATATGAGAATGAGTAAGGAACAAATAAGGAAAGATACACAATTACACATAATCAAACACCAAATCTTCTAAAGATATCAACACTCTCCCTCAAGTTGGAGCATATATATCAATCATGTCCAGCTTGTTACACAATGCCTTAAACTGTTTCCCCCCTAAAGCCTTAGTAAATATATCAGCAATTTGCTCTGAAGATTGTGTGTACAACGTACAAATCTTCTTGCTCATAACCGCTTCACGAACAAAGTGACAATCAACTTCAATATGCTTAGTTTTCTCATGAAAAACCGGATTACTGGCAATGTGGATGGCGGCCTGATTATCATAATCACAATGCATAGTCATGGGATCACTGATATTAAAACCCAATTCAACTAACAAGTTTTTGAGCCACAACATCTCGCTAGCGGTGTATGCCATAGCTCTATACTCAGCTTCAGCACTGTACCTAGCAACGGTAGTTTGTTTCTTTCATCGCCAAGTCACCAAATTTCCTCCAACAAAAGTGCAA
>JACFYI010000289.1:4434-26057 GCA_014898755.1 Handroanthus guayacan
TCGAATCAAATTCGGGACACATAGATTATATATTCGGAATGAGAAGAACTTAATGGAGTGAAAACGGACGAAAAATGGCAAAACGGATCAAAATTAAGCTTAAAAATATTCTGGATTGAGCACCACCGCGGACCAAAATGGGCACGGTCATGCGTAAACAAGTTCAAGGCCGCTATCCCGGGCGCATCCGCGCGAGAAAACGGGCGCGGCCGGGCTCGTGAATAGTAATCATGGGAAAAATATTTTTTTTTTTGTATAAAATCCTTAATATATCAGACCTCAAAAAAATGTAAAAATTAGCATTAGTTTGTTCTAGCCATCATTGAGATTTTTAATTTTAAAGTTTTGAAAAAATTTTGGCAAAATACCAACTTTGGTGTTTTTAAACTATCAAGTTGTTTGAATCTTGTTTTGTCCATAATTTTTACTCCATCAAACTCCCAACATGATCAAGAGTGCAATAGCATAGAATCCAGCTAAGGTTTCAATAGAAATAAGTGTCCCAAAACAAGGAATTTCAATGAAATTTCAACAACACGATTTAATCGATTCAAGATGTGAAATAAACCAACATAAGTTCAAATCCATAGCAAGTGCTCAAGATAGGGAATAGCTATGATCCTGACCTTATAGCCAATAACCTCAAAGTGCTAGAAACTAAGATTTGATTCCTCAAATAGCTCCTATATCAATTAAACCATAAATCAATACCATAATTATTCAATTCTAATCACAAATCCTTAGTCAAAATAGAGACTTACCAAGTGTATCAATCCCTACTTATTCTTCCCTCTTAAAATTCAAGCTTCAAATTTTGTAAGCAAATAGCAAAGAGAGTAGGAATTTTGATGAAAATAGGGTAAGTTTTGTTTGGAATTTTTCCTCTTCCTTTCCTCTTTTTCCTTCTCTTTTCTTTCTTCTATTTTCTCTCTTCTCTCTCTTTTTCTTTTTCCTTCTTTCCGGACAAGAGTGAGGAGAGTTGGGCAAGATTTGGTCTTGTTTTATAAAAGAAAATTGAGGGGATCTATTGGTCATTTCCAAATTTCATGAAATGTGGCAACTAATTGTGGTCTCTAGCTTTTAGCTTCATAATGATATAAGCTTGGCTTAAAATTAATCCCTCATATAAAAGATGAAATATCTTTGCCTACAATTGTGTGTATATATATGTATATATTTTTTGTTTTTATTTGTAATATACTATAGTGTATAATCTATGGTATAACAAATTAAGTTTTAGTCTAAATCCTTGGCTATAAATTGGACTAAAAAATCATTTTTTTGAATCAAAAAAATGTATACAATAATTTTGGGTGTAAAATAAATCTCTTGGAAGTAATAAAATAATTTTGATTGGAAGAAAAATCTCGAATTGGCGAAAAATTGATTACCGATTGGGGTTTTTCTCAAAAATATTTTAAAACGTCTATCGATTGAAAATTGAGAGTTCAAAAATCAAATTAGGGAAATATCTGGCTAAGAATTGAATTAGATAAATTCTCTCACTTTAAAACTAAATTAGGGGGATTTTCGGGTTGTCATATTATCCCTCCAACTCCCGAAGGAGCTCAATCAATCAAAAAGCACAACCAATGTATGTGCTCAGGGTAGCTCTTCAGAATTCTACCTCAAGAATCCATTCGAAGTACCCAACAATCAGGGATTTCGAGGGTCCTAGTCGACAATTCGATATTGCCCAAGTTTGATCCCCAAGAAACTTCCCAGGGCCCACAATCAATCAACCGTATATGCTTAGAAACAAAATCGATATTTAGTCGATCAATAAGCCGACAAGGCAAAACATTCAATGGCCAACAATATCAAATAACATTTCAAACAGGCTGAACATATCATTCAGTTATTTTGGAATTACAACTATGAACTAGGGAATTTTCGTTTCAAAACTCATATTACGTCAAAAAGATGGGATATGGACTTGATTTGACATGAAATAAGGTTTAAGAAATCAAGTTGGTTAGGAATTGGGTGCTTGGGTGCGCAAACAGGCACTTAAGCGCCAAAAAATTTTTTTTGGGATAGTAGCTGGGCGCTTAAAAGCTACTGGAAGAAATGGTCTTTTGCCCCGAGAATGGGCGCTTGGGTGCCCAACAATGTGCGCTCAGGCACTGACTCTCGGGTAGAAATCTGATTTTTTGTCTTTTGATTTTCTTCAAATTTTTTATCCAAATATACATTTTTGAGGTTCTCATATCCGTAAAAACATTTATAAATCATCGTTTTGGATTTTGATTTTGAAATTTTTTGAAAGATCGTTTTAACGTAAAAAAATACGATTTTGTCCATATCTCTTGTTTTCAATCAAATTTTTAGTTCGTTTCTCCTCCTAGTCCATGGTCTATCATTCAAAATCCATCCCACGCATCAGTATAAGAGTCAAGGATGATTCATTTAGCATGGGATTTATATATTCAAGAATTTGAGCATAGATTAACAAAGATAGTAAAACAACAACCTAAGTTCTCATGCTCAACATATCAATGGGCATCAAGTACTCAATAGCTCAAATCATGCTTGATCAATAAAGGAAAAGCTAAAAACACATGCTTATGAACATGAATAAGCAATAAGTCTTACCTCTTGTAGCTAAATCTTGTGTTTGTAAAAGATTCAAGCTTAGTCTCCAAAACCTATATTCATATTCATACATATATCAAGTTCTAGACAACCATAGCATTAATCATTCTTAATTACTAAATCATAACCAACTTACCAAGAGTCTTGAGTGAGAGTTCACACCACTAGAATCCCTTTAATGCAAAAAAATTGGTTTTGGGAAGAGAAGCAATGCACAAGTGGAGTTCACAAGTGTAAAAATATTTTGAGAAGAGAAAATTTTCTGTAGAGAATTTGAAGCTTAAGATTGAGCCTATTTATAGAGTGAAAGTGGGGTCAAATGATGACAATCTTTAAGTCCAAGCCATCCAAAATAAATTCCAACACTTAGCTAGAGTAGGGTGGCTTGTTGATAGATGGATAGGATGAAAATCCCATCCAATTTGCAGCTGCTACGGCTGCTGATCTGCAGCTTCCATTTTCTTTTTTTTTTTTTCTTTTGAATTTTAAAAGATGCTATCTTTGGTCAATTATAATGGCTAGGGTTTTGGGTCATGTTTTGGGCTTATTTCATGGGCCAACGGGGCTTGTTTTTGGATCGAAATGTGACAAGAAATTGAAACGTATTTGCTTGAAAATTTTTCAAATACACAAAATGAGTTTTGATTTTAAAACGATCCTCGATTTTGAAATCGAATAAATTTTTGAAAATTTGTCGACTCAAAAATTTTATTTCCCGAATTCTCGGGTGTTACATCTGGAGTAGATTTTTCAAAGACTAGTCCTAAGGTTTGTGTTCGACCGTGCTGCGGCGACTGGCCTTTTCAGTATCCTCATGAATAACTACTCCAGGGTGGTTTGGAGGAATAAAGTTGATATTTTATTAAAGATATAAAGGTGACAGATCCACAAAAAACTAGTTCAGCCATATTATTTCGATATCCATGTTTATTGTTGAAATTTGAGCTCATGATTTGAATATGTTATGGACCGGATTGTCATGAATATCGAATTGCTATTATTGAGCTTTGGGCTACTGAATGTTTGTGAAATCATGATATAAATGGCTCTTGAGATTTGTTTAATTGCATTGATTTCTCGAAATCCTGTAACACATTTTTTTGTTACCTTTGTTCATGGTTATGGTAATAATTCTTACTTAGTCAGTGGACTCACCCCCTTAACTTTATTATTGTAGGAAATTCATTTCAGGAAATTGCATGGCGAGTTTGAAGATTTGACACCAGGATTATTTTGTATCAATGATTATGTAATAGTGTTAGATAGGGTTGTATGAATCAGGTTGAGACTCAGAGATGTATTTGTACTATTGGACAATGTATTGAAAGTGATTGATTATGCAAATTTTGAGGTTCAAATTATTTATTTATGTAAGTGAGAAGCATTTCCGATCTAGGGGCGGATGCTCTAGGATCTGAGGCGTTATAATAAAGTGATAAGGTCTTAATCATCATTATAAATATTGATAATTCTAATTTTAATAAAAAGTTTTATTATAGCCGAATTTTTAGGGATAGAATTGGATTAAATTTTTATTTTATTTTATTCTATTAATGTTTTAGAATTTTTTTATTTATTTAGTTATAGGTTTTGGAAAAAAGGAAGATTAAGTTTTTTAGATTAAAAATAATACTTCTTGGAGAATAATAATTGTGTATAGGAATTCAGTGTTGTAGAAAAATTATAGGCAGTAAAATAAAATATTTGGGCTTGAATTATGAAAATTTGGAAAAAAATTTTGCAATTTTGGCCTTACAAAGTACATTTTTCAAAATATAGGATTTACGGGGCAAATTGGATTTGTAGAAAAAGTTTTAGGGTACTGAAATATTGAATTTTAATTTGTGGAATTTTTAGAAAAATTTTCAAATCACCAAAGGACTGTAAAAAAATTTATACAATGAAATATTTTAGGTTAAATTATGTAAATTCTTGGAAAATTTGCTGGTTGTTACAATTTGAAAGTGAAATTAGGAAATTTTGAGTCAAAAAGGATTCACGAGGAAATTTTGACCGTAGAAAAATTTATAAAATAAAATTACTTATTATTCTTATTATTATTATTTTTAAATTTAAATTATGAAATTAAGAAAATTTCATGTTGTTACAATGAACTAATAAGGGTCAAGGTTGTAACACCCGAGAATTCTCGAAACAAAAGTTTGAATCGTCGACCTTTCGGAAAATTATTCAATTTTAAAATCAGAAGCATCGATTTAAAATCAAACCACGTTTCATGCATTCAAAATTTTTTCGAACAATCACTTTTCATTTTCTCGTCACATTTCGATCCAAAAATAAGCCTCGTTAGCCTATTAACAAGCCCAAAACATAATCCAAAACCCTAGTCATTAATTTTGACTAAAAATAGCATCTTTGAAAACTTTAAAAAAAGAAAAAAAAAAGAAAATAGAGTCTGAAATCCAGCCATAGTTGCACTATGGATATGATTTTAATCCAATCCATCCATCCATCAAGCCACCCTCTTCTAGCACAAAGTTAAGTAATTGTCTTGAGGGGTCTAAGCTTTAAGGTTCTTGCATTTTTTAACCACATTTCATCCATAAAGAAGTCTCTCCAAGTGATAAGAATTTTCTGTAGAAAATCATCTTCCCTCAAACACTCTGTAACACCCGAGAATTCCCAAAATCAAATTCTTGAATCACCGATTTATCGAAAATTTATTTGATTTCAAAATCGAGCATCGTTTTAAAACCAAAACACGTTTGTGCATTCAAAATAATTTTGAGCAAATACATTTCAATTTCACATCATATTTCGACCCAAAAATAAGTCTCGTTGGCCCATGAAATAAGCCCAATTTATAGCCCAAAGCCCTAGCCACTAATTTCGACCAAAAATGCACCATTTGAAACTAAAAAAAAATAAAAAAATAAAAGGAATGGGAGCTGCAGATCCATCAGCCGTCCAGCAGCAGCCTATGATGGAGATTCCATCCATCCATCCATCCACTCCTATATTGTTATTAGCTATCCTAACCTATTACCAAACTTTTGGTATTTATTTTGAGGGGCTTAGGTTTAAAGATTCTATCATTTTTGACCCTAAATCACTCTATAAATAAGCCACATTGGTTCACAAAAATTTCTGCAGAGAACATAATTCTTATCTCCCAACTCTTGCACTCATAAGCTTTTCTTGCATTCTTGCTCTCTCAAGAAATCGATTTCTTTGCTCTAAGGGGATTCTTGTGTGTGTGAGCTCTCACCCAATACTTGGTAAGTGGCTTAAGATTGAATCTTAAGATGGTTAATGATATGTTATATGTAGAGCTTGACATATGTATGTTATATGGTTATAGGTGTTGGTTATAAGCTTGAAACATTTGTATCTCCAAGATTTGCTACAAGATTTAAGACTTATGGCATCTTCTCCTCCTCATGAGCATGTATTTTCCAGCTTTTCCTTGATCAAGCATGATTTGAGTTATTGAGTATTTGGTGCCGTTGATATGTTAAGCATGAAATTCTATCACGTTGTTTGTTATTCTTACCTATCCACGCTCAAACCCTTTGAATATGTAAATCCCATGCTAAATGAATCGCCTCGATTCTTATACTGATGCTTGGGATTGAGTATTGAATGATAGACCATGGACTAAGAGGTAAATGAACTAAGAACGGTTGAAAAACGGGAGATATGGACAAAAAATCGTGCTTTGGACATTAAAACAATCATTCAAAAAATTTCAAAACCAAAATTCAAAACGATATTTTATAAATATTTTTACGTAAATAAGAACCTCAAAAATGTATTTTAGGATAAAAAATTTGAAGAAAATCAAAAGACGAAAAATTGGGATTTCACCCGAGAGTCAGCGCTTGAGCGTGTACAGATAGGCGCCCAAGTGCCCACTTTCGGGCAAAAATACTGTTCATTACAGAGGCTTGGGCGCCTCAGCTCCCAGCCTCTGTCCAAAAAATTCTTGTTCTGGGTGCTCAGGTGCCTGTTTTTGCGCCCAAGCGCCCACTTTCGGTCCAACTTGATTTCCAACACCTTATTTCATATCAAAACATGTCCATATCCGATCTTGTTAATGTAATATAAGTTTCGAATTGAAAATCCTCTAGTCCATAGTCAAATTTTCGAAATGATTGATTGATTGAATATGTTTTAGCCTATTGAAATGCTATTGATATTGATGGCCTTAGAACGTTATGCCTTGCCAGCTTCTTGATTGATTGATTGATTGTCCATTTCATTCTAAGCCATATGATTGTGGGCCCTTGTGTGGTTTCTTGGGAACCGAACTTGGGCATTATCGAACTGTCGACTAGGACCCTCGAGCCGTTGATTGTTGGGTAGTTCGGATGAATTCTGGAGGTAGAATTCTGAAGCGCTACATTAAGCACGTAAGTCGGCTGTGCTTCTTGTTAATTAAGCTCTTTCGAGAGTTGGAGGGATAAGGTGAAATGTATATATTGAAGATATAAGGGTGATAGATCTACCAAAAAGATTGTTTCAGCCTATGGACTTGAATGTGATAATATATGTGTATATTGATTGTCTTGATCGTTTTGAATTGTTATCCATATCACATTCTTGTAATGTTTAGTAATATGCTCATGTTCTTTGAAACTCTTATCCTCGTTTTCATGCTATAAGTTTTACTGGATCAGGGGACTCATGATCCTATCTAACATGTAGGTTCTTAAACCGTAAAAGATTGAATGATTGGAGCCTATGACGAATTGTATAGCTCGTTTTGACATCTCTCTTATATTTTGGTTTAGCATATCGTTTTTGGACCAATCATATAGTCTTGTGACTTGTAAGCTCTATGCTATACACAATTATGTATTTTGGAATATTTGGAATGTAATGATATTTACGCTATGAACTTAGTTTGGATCATTGTACTGATATCTTGGATTTAGTTTGAATGAATGTAATGTACTAGTTTCTGAATCGATTTTTGAACGTAATGGTTTTAGAATGTATAGAATGCGAGTGATGCACCTCGGGTCTTGGGTCCACACATCTCCGGGATTTCGGGGGGCATCACATACTCTAACACTTTGACTCATCTTGCATTCTTGCTTCTCTCAAAACCGATTTTTGCACTAAGAGGATTTAAGGTGTGAACACTCATTCTAGTTCTTGCTAAGTGGTTTAAGATTTATGCTTAAGGATGGTTAATGACATGAATGATTAGAACTTGACATAAGTATGTTACGACCTTAGGGATTTGAGAATAAGCTTGGATTATTGCATATAAACAAAGTTTTAGCTTCAAAGAGGCAAGACTTATAGCTTTCTTGAATCCCTCATGAGCATATATTGTTATCCTTTGCTTGATAATGTGATGATATCTTGAGCTTCTGAAATTTCTGCTTCCTATGAGACATTGAAAGTATGAGCTTATCTTGCTGCCTTGATTTCCTTGCTATCATGAGCTCTATGCCTTTATTATGTAACTCTGAAGCTTAATGAATCACTTTGACCTCTTTACCGATGCTTTGGAGTGAGATTTGAACAATGGACCATGGACTAAGAGGACTAGTGAACTAAAAATTTATTGAAAACAAAAGATATGGACAAAAATCGTATTTGTCGACTTAAAATGGTCTTTCGAAAAATCTCAAAACCAAATTTTGAAACGATGATTTATAAATGTCTTTACGTATAAGAAAACCCCAAAAATGTATTTTTAGATAAAAAATTTGAAGAAAATCAAAAGACGAAAAATCGGAATTTAACTCGAGAGTCAACGCCTAAGCGCACGTCGTTGGGCGCCAACTGGGGACCCAAGCGCCTACTCTCGGTATAAAAGATCCATTTTTACAGAAGCTTGGGCACTTAAGCACCCATATGGGTGCCCCAGTCTTCTGTCCCAAAATTTTATTTTGGGTGCCCAAGCACCCGTTTGCGCGCCCAAGCGTCCATTTCTGAACTAACTTGATCCTTAAACCTTATTTCATGTCACATTAAGTCCATATTTGATCTTTCTAACGTAATATGAGTTTTGAAATGAAAACTCTCTAGTCCATAGTCAAATTTCCAGAATGACTGATTGATACGTTTGGCCTATTTGAAATATTATCTGATATTGATTGCCTCATCGGCTTTAGTGAACATTTGAATGTCCCCTTTGTTTCTAAGCCTAAATGATTGATTGATTGTGGGCCCTGGGGAGTTTTCTTGGGGATCGAACTTGGACAATATCGGATTGTCAACTAGGACCCTCGAAAATCCCTGATTGTTGGGTAGATCGGATGGATTCTGGAGGTAGAATCCTAAAGAGCTATCCTGAGCACGTAGGTCGGCTGTGCTCTTTGATTGATTGAGCTCCTTGGGTAGTTGGAGGGATAATGTTGAAATGTATATGTTGAAGATATATGGGTGATAAACCTATCAAATAGCTTGTTTCAGCCCAATGACTCGAATCTGATAAAAGTTTTCTATTATATGGTTGTATTGATCGTCTTGATTATTCTAAATTGTTTCCTAAATCATATTCTTGTCTCATTGATTGATATGCTCATTTCCTTGAACCTCTCATTCTCGTTTTCCTGCTGTAAGCTTTACTGGGTCAGTGACTCATGACTCTATATTATCATGTAGGTTCGTCAAATTGATGAATGAATGATTAACACTCTATGATAGATTGCAACGCTCGTTTTGGATTTGTATTTATTGGTGTATTTTTTACTACTCTATTGTTTTCTTGGGACTTATGAACTTAGAATGTATAGATCAACGGCTTGTAATGATAAGTAGACATCTTTATGTATTTTGGACATTCTGGCATGTAATGATACATTGTGGAACTTAGAACGGATCGTTCATTTTGTCGAGATTTCGGGAATTTAGTTTGTATGATTATGTTTTAGTTTTTCGGATTGGTTTTTGATCGTATTGGTTTTAGAATACATAGAACGCGAGTAGCGCACCTCGGGTCTCGGGGCGAAATGCTTCTGGTATTTCGCGGGGCATTACAAAGGTCCACCAAATAACTAGTTTAGCCATAATTTTGTTCTAATCCTTTTATTGTACAAAAATTTTGCGTGATGCTTTCTTGCCCTCTATTGCATTTCATCTATGCTCCTTATTCATTCCAACTTACCCATAAATTTGACTAAGTTTCTTGAACTTGCATTATTAAAACATTTTGTGGGATAAGTTGTAAGGACCATGAAGGAAATTTCATGTAGATAGTTTAGATTTTGTTTCAAATTTTGCTTTTGAACTTTGTTGCAAATTTTCTAATAATGTAGTACGACATTTCGATTTGCTATTAATAAAACGTATGTTGTGTAAATAAATTGTGATGGTATCATTTTGGTAGCAACTCAATCTAGGAGTGAAAGCTCTAAGTAAGGGGTGCTACAAAGTGGCATGAGGGCTTAAGCTGAAGAAATTTGGGATTATGCGTTGTTTATGATTATTTAAAAATATTGATCCAATGTGATTTTGTGATTGATTAAGTATAGATCAAAATGAATAAAAGGAAAAGAAAGGTAGAAATTTGGAAAGTAGTTTTGAATAGCTCAAGCCAAGATACTAACAATGGTCCAATCCGTGTGATGTAGCAAGGAATTGTGAGGCCGAGATTGCAGCAAAGGGTAGGGAAAGTAGCCAGGGATCAGGAAATAGCAAGGTGGCAAAAGGTCTATTTGGCACAATGTCGATGATACCAGGAATATGTGGCTAGGAGCCAAAAAAATATTTATTATTTGACTACAAAATACGATAGCAAGCTTGTTCAGTTTCAAGATCAGGTTATTCATAACTGCCTGTCTGTGTGCCCCAAAAAGGTCATTTTCTCCAGCCAAAATTTGCACTTACTAAAGTTGGCACACAACTGATGCTCCTTAAGAGTTTGAAGAATAGTCCGCAGGTGTTCTTTGTGCTTTTCCTCCAACTTAGAATATACCAAGATATCATCTATGAAAATTACCACAAAACAATCAAGATCTGGACGAAAAACTCGATGTATTAAATTGATGAGTGCTACAAGAGCATTCGTGAATCGAAACAGCATTACTATAAACTCAAAATGTCCATATTGTGAGTTGAATGCATTCTTGGGAATATCTGCTTCCCATATTTTCAATTGATAGTATCATTGCCGTAAGTTCAATTTCGAATATATTGCGGATCCTTGCAAATGGTCAAATAGTTCATTGATGTGAAGTAGAGGAAATTTATTTTTTGTAGTCACTTTGTGTAGTTCCTTGTAGTCAATACACATCGTTAGTGAACCATTTTTTTGTTTCACAAATAGGCCGAAGCTCGCCAAGGGGACAAACTCGGTCGTATGAAATCCTTATTCAACAGTTCTTGTAGTGGCTATTTTAATTCTTTCAACTTTGCTGGCATCAGCACTACCCCAGGTAGGGTTTCTATTACAAATTTTATTTCCTGATCAGGGGGTAGTGAATTCAGTTCTTCAAGAAACATTTCAAGAAATTCTTTAACTACCTTCACATCCTCCAATTTGGCTTTATCTTGTGGTTTATTAATTAGATAGGCCAGAAACTTTGGTCCCCATTTCCTTATGATCTTTCTGGCTCTTATAGCTAAAATAGTGGTTAATCTACTGCTTTGAATTGCTATTAGTGCCAATCTCGACTTTGATTCTCAGCTTAACTTTTGCCACAACAGTCTCCTGTAGCCTCATGTTGATATAGCCAATCTATTCCAAAAATAAGATCATAGTCCTGGATTAGCAGTTTAATAGGATAAGCAACAAATTTTTGGTTTTCTAAGTTTATGGGGCAGTTCGGGTACCTAACACAAGTTTTGTAACATCCTCGTATAGGGGTATGGACCTTATACAGGTTTTCATAAGTTCTGAGGTCAGACCTATTTGCTTTGCACGTGCAATTAATATAAAAGAGCGTGTGGCACTAGGGCCAAACAAAGCTTTGCACAGAAAGTTGTGGATTAAGATGTTACCTTGCACCATTTGTGTAGCGTTCACTCTACCTTCACGCGCCATAGCATGCGCACTGGCTTTGATCTGTGGGCATGCTGCTTTGTTTTGTTGTTGCTGGTTTTGTATTCCAGTACCAATGCCTTTATAGTCCTTTGGACACTCTTTTGCAAAATGATGGTGACTTCCACAAGCTACACACCTCCTTTGTTTCTTCTAGCATCTATCTTCAGTGTGAGGGTGCCTCCACAATAATTGCAACTTCTTTTCTCGGCCAGTGTTGGAGTGTTGTCCTTATCAGTAGTTAATGAATTTCCTGTCTTTAGTTCCATTCCATAGAAACCCCTTTTTGCTTTGTCTTGATCGTGTTTGCCTGACCACCTTCCTTTTTTTTTCTGTCAATTTATAGGAATTCTCGAAACTCCATTGCCCGATTTACAGCCTTGTCATAATTTGAGGGATTGCATATGGCCAATGCACTCCATAGGTCTAGCTTCAATCCCTCAATAAACCCTTTCGTCTTCCTCATCTTATCTCATGCTCATCTTGTTCCATCACGCACTACCAATTATGCGCCGCCTCTTCCAAAAGGAAGCTAGTGTATCTTATTTGTTGCTCTTTTGAGTAATTGCGCCCTCAAAAGATTTTCTCAATCTCTCCTATCCAAGATTTCGCCTTCTTATCATCAAGTTCACCATTGAACCTCGGCGAATTGAAGCTTAAAAATCAGGCTAGTAACTTATCCTCTAAAATTTCCTCATTCTCATGCCCCTGATTAATCGGTTGTTGACATTGATTTACAAATTGCCACAATAAGGTAAAAAGTTATTCTGCGGCCGGTTCATTTCTTATAAAGGGTGTTTGCTCGCGAGAGCCCTCTTGTGGTATAAGGTTCTCCATGTTATTTGAGGTCTGAGGTACTTGAAATTCCACAAACAATATTTGCCTCAGCCGATTGCATTTTCTAGGAGGCTTGTTATTCGATGTGTTTCCTCTTAAGGCCATAATTATCTAAAATTCGCAAATGAGTCTTCTTAGTATTGTCCCAAAATTTCACTAATTTCTTTTCATACAAAATCAAAATAATAATCATAGCACTAAAAGCTCAAACTTGGGTATTACTGAAAAGCTTTATTCATACATTTTAGTCATATGATTACAATATGCTAATATATAGTCACAAATCCATCTACAAAAGTGGCCAAAAAGAAGATGGGTAAGTAACCACTATCACCATCTCGTCAAACTTTCTAATTTTTCCTATACAAATGTCCACTAACTTTATCAAGTTAGCTTTACTCCAAGTCATTACTATCTAAGTTAAAAGTTTCAATAAAGCCTCTAATACATACATACATACATATACATACTAACATCCCAAAGTCTAATCAATCTTTACATAATTCGGATCCTCCTCCAACTCTTCCTCCTCCTCACCATTGGCACTACCCTCAACATTATCCTCTAATCCCTCCAACTGATGCTTTACCTAAGCAAACTTGTCATCCATCACGTGCACCTGAATGAGTAGTCTTGGAGGTACAACTTGACACCACAGGGTCCTCCTGACCTGCGATTCCCCATTCCTTCCTTTTACCAGTGCATTAGACATCTTTACTCCATTGCTTGTATTCCTCAAGGACACTATCGGTGGAAGCATCACATCCATTATTATCCCACCACATTATGTGCCTTAGCTACATCTACTCGTCCTCGCATCATGGTTGATCTCCATAAAGGGCCCAACTTCTCAAACATCGGTACAAACTTGCCCTTAGCATAGTTTTGGGTAACCCACTCCATCCCAACCATTGCATCCATCACTTGTCTCATGGCATCCTCATATTGGGCCATTATGCTCTTATCAAGTTGAACAAAATATGCCTGGTTATTAGTAGCCATATTCTTAAAATTCAAACACTGACTTTGGTGTTTGGCCACTATGTTCTCCATCTCCATATGTGCCCACTTTGTGTATTCTTGATAGAGCCATTGCTGGGCCAAATAAGCATCCTTTCAATATGCTATCTCTTTGTTCTTTTCTTTGTCAATCTTACCCACAACACCATCCACAATCACCAATGGTTAGTAACTATGTAAGAATCGTAAAATGCAATAACGAACTTCCTATGTCTCAAGGTTTCCTAAACCTATGCTTTGATGCCACCTATAATGACACAGGCCTAGAACATCCGTTCCAAAGCTGGATACATTACCTATGTGTAGGCGATACAATTATAAAAATTTTAAAATAAAAGATGCTGTAACAACCCGAAAATTTTTCTAATTCTATTTAAATTATTTCTTTCCCAGCGCAAATTTTTTTGATTATTCGAAATGATTTTCTTGGTAAAGAATTTTTATTTTCAAATTTTTTCTTTCAACTCAAATTTATTAAAAATATCTCATGTACCTTGAAAATTTTATCTTGGAAATAATCTTAAAACTATATTTTCGATCCCTTAGTTTCAAAAAACTTCAAATTTTAACGTCATTTCCAATCGTTATTGCCCGAAAATTCTTAAACGGCTAAAATAGTACAATTTAGCAACCAAAAATTTTCCTAATAAAACTTTCAAATGAGAGGATTTTCCTAATTAAACTTATCTTCATTGTTTTCTATTGGTAAATATTTTATATCATTTTTGAGAAAAACTTCAATCGGTAGATGTTTTTCTGCCGATTTAAGACTTTGCTCTCAATCAAAAATATTTTATCACTTTCAAGAAATTTATTTTACACCCAAAAATTTATTATATGCATTACATTAGACCAGGAAATAATTTTAGCCGAATTTTTAACTCAAAGATTTTGACCAAAACTTAATCCATCACATACTATCTTTTACATTATATTATATACTATATATGAAATAAGATATATACATTTATATGTATATATATTTACAGCCGGCCACATCTCTGAAATTCATGATATTTTGGTATTTTATATTTCAAATTAATCTTCCACCAATTAAATTAGAAAATGACAAATGAGTCCGTACTTCATTTCCACAAAATTTGCATTTGAATATGGATTTGGAACACACACACACACAAACACACATATAGAAAGCCAGCTACTGTACCCCCATACACACTTGGATATTGTTGTCAACCAAGTCAATTGGATAGAAAAAAAATAAATTGGAAAATGACAAACGAATCCTCTTTTCATTTTTATAGAATTTGGGATGAATTTTGTAAGACAATTCCACCTTTCTTTCTTTCTTCTTCTGCTCTTCCTTGGCCGACCATGCCTCTCCATTTCTCCCAAGAATTTTTCATCATCATCTCTTCTAATTTCCTCAAGATCTTGAAACAAATTTTTGAACTTTAATCATAAAAGGGAAAAGAGTAAGGTGATTACACTTGGTAAGTTTTCTACTTTGATTAAAGGTTTTATGATTAGGGTGTGTTGATGTAAAGTTATATAACTTATGGTTTGAATCCTTATAGGAAACTCAATATCATCTTTGATGAAACATCACTATCTTGAGGATTAGTTGAAGAAGTAAGAATTTTGGTTGATTATTGATTTGCTTGAGTTTTCTTTTTATCTTGAAATCCATTATGCTGGTTGATTCGGGGTTTGATGATTTAACTAGAAAAGTATGTGGATTTGGGATGGAAGTATTGAAAATTGGAGGTTGAAGATTTAATTTTAACACATACACAAAAGCCCCATTCTCAGAATTGCCACTATCCCTGCATCACCTCTCACTTTAAAAATTTGAAAATCCCATTCATACTGCTCCAAAAATTGCATGTAGGGTACCGTTGGAAACCTTAGCGAGTCTAGATATTGTTAGAACCAGAAATTACCCAAACACAGGAAGAGAAATGGTAGAAAATTCTATTTGAACCTAATCTACTATTTCAGCTAAAACAAAGGAGACCTCTGTCATACCCTCAAATTTAAAAATTTGAAACTGGACCTCCTTACATTCAAAAAATTCACAAGATACACCTTTGACACCTTGTCGAGTGTAGTTCGTGTTAGGATCAAGAAGGATGTAAAATCATGGAGAAAAATGGTCAAAAACACCTTTGGAACTGAACTTGCCAGTTCACCTAGGGAGCAAGGGTACTCTCTGGAGTGAGCTATAACACATCCTCTACTTTTAAAAAGTTGAAACCCAAGCCCCAAAATTAGTAGTTAGAAACTTTGTTAAGTGTAGATAATGTTAGGCTCAAGAAATACTGAAAGTTATGGAGAAACGCATCCAGTAAGATTTTAAGAATCCAACCCCCCAAACTGGCCAAGGTTTGCGGCAGAACCTTGGGTTGCTTTTAAAAATTTATAAATGATAAACCACTCATTGAATTTTCCATATAAAATTACTGCTGGAAATCTTGTCGAGTTTAGATAGTTGTAGAATTAAAGTGCCAATTTTATCTCATTAAGATATATTTTATTATGGCCGAGAATTTAACTACCGTTATTAAAAAAAGTGATTGATAAAGGGATTTTGATATTGGATGATTAGGCAGATAGCTTGAAGCATACTTGAGAAATTAGAAGCATGTAACGCCCCGTGTAACGCCCCGCATCCCGGGGCTCTTCGCCCCGAGATCTGAAGTGCTACTCGCGGACGGATAATCGTTCCAAAACCATCAGAAACTTAATGTAGCGGAATCATTCAAGCTAAATTCGTAAGATCCATCAAACGATCCAAACTAATTTCCAAAATGTACAGTTACATATCCACTGTCCAAAAATTACATAGAGCAATCTAACTTATCAATACAATCCCATATTCTATACATTTCATAATTCCAAACCATGATTTCGATCCAAAATACAAATCTAAGTCCAGAAGTTCTAAAACAATAAGTTAAACCAAAATATAATAGGGTTTACAAATCCAACCAGCTATACAATCTATCATGAGCTCCAATCAATCATTCAATCACTTACGGTTCAAGAACCTACATGTTAATGGGGTCATGAGTCCACTGACCCAGTAAAACTTGTAGCGTGTAGAAGAGAGTAAGAGTTCCAAAGAATATGAGTATATCAATAACAATACAAGAATGTGATACGGGTAGCAATCGGAACATTCAAGACAATCAATATATACATATATGTATCACATTCAAGTCCATAGGCTGAATCAATCTTTTGTTAGGCTATCACCCTTATATCTTCAACATATACATTTCGCCATATCCCTCCAACTCCCGAAGGAGCATCATTCAATCAAGAAGCACAGCCAACCTACGTGCTTAGGGTAGTGCTTCAGAATTCTACCTCCAGAATTCGTTCAAACTACCCAACAATCAGGGGCTCGAGGGTCCTAGTCGACAGTCCGATACTGCTCGAGTTCGGTACCCAAGAAATCCCCATATAGGCCCCAATCAATCAATCATATGGCTTAGAACGAAATAGACAATAAATCAATCATTCAAGAAGCCGGCAAGGCGTAACGTTCTAAGGCCATAATATCAATAACATTTCAATAGGCTAAACGGATTCAATCAATCAATCGAGTCGGAAATTCAACCATGGGCTAGTGGAATTACGTTTTGAAACTTTGTATAACGTTAAGATAATTGGATATGGACTCAAGATACCGAGAAATAGGATTTTAAAACTCAAAACATAAACTTTGGACCGAAACTGGGCGCTTGGGCGCTCAAACGGGCGCTTGAGCGCCCAAAATACAAATTCTGGGCCGAAGGTGGGCGCTTGGGCGCTCATATGGGCGCTTAAGTACAGGTGAACAGTAATTTCTGCACCAATTGAGCGCTTAAGCGCCCATTTGGGCGTTCAGATGCACATGCTCAAGCGCTCACTCTCGGGTCAATTTTCAATTTTTTGTCTTTTGATTTTCTTTGAATTTATAATTCAAAATTACATTTTTGAGGTTCCTAAATTCGTAAAAACATTTATGTAACATCATTTCAAATTTTGGTTTTGAAAATTTTCGAAGATCGTTTTCAACATCCAATCCTACGGTTTTGTCCATATCTTTTGTTTCTAATCAAATTTTTAGCTCGTTTCTCCTCCTAATCCATGGTCTAACATTCAAGATCAATCCTAAGCAATGGTATATGGTTCAAGATAATTCAAAAATCTTAGGATTGGATTCACATTCAAGAGAGTGAGCATTGAATAGCAAGAATGGCACAATAATCACAAGTTCACATGCTCATAGAATATCATGTACTCAATAATACGAAGCATGCTCGATTAAACGATAGAAAGCTGGAAAATCATGCTCATGAGGAAGGGAAAATGCTATAAATCTTACCTCTTATCGCTTAAATCCGAAATGTGGTCAATTCCAAGCTTATAGTCACGCCTATAACCACATATATACATCCATGTTAAACACTAATATATTTATCACTTGACCAACCTTTAAACACAAACCTAAGGCTACTTACCAAGAGTTGGATGAGAGTTCACACCCACAAGAATCCCACAAGGCTGGAATTGGTTTTGCTAGAAGAGAATGATGCAAGTTTGGAGCTTATAGATGCAAGAGATGGAAGATAAAAGTGTTATTTTCAGCAGATTCTTGGAGTCCAATAGTGGTCTATTTATAGATAGATTTGGGGGCCGAATTGAGAAAACTAAAGAGCTTAGACCCCTCAAAAAAATTTCCAACTTTTAGGCTAGGTAGGGTGGCTTTGAAAGACATTGTGGACGGATGGATTGGATGGAAAAATCCATCAATTTTCTGCTGCAGATATAAACTTACGGTTGGCTCTGCAGATTTGATTTCCTTCTTCTTTCTTTATTTTATATATTTTTTTTCTTATGCTCATGTAGTTAAAAATAGTGGCTATATATATTGGGTTGGGTCTTGACATGTATTGGGCTTATTTTTTGGTCATTTGGGCTTGTTTTTGGATCGAAACGTGACGTGGAATTGAAATGTATTGGTTCGAAATATTTCCGAATGCGTGAAATGTATTTTGGTTTTAAAATGAAACTCGATTTTTAAAATCAAATGAATTTTTGAAAATCGACGATTCAAAAGTTTTATCTAGGGAATTCTCGGGTGTTACACCCCGGATCCTAGAGCATTTGCCCCTAGGTCCGAAACACTACCAATGGGGAGGAGCTTATAGAAGAACATTCTCAAGTAGCGAAAATTTTTATTCATTTCATACTCAAATATATACTCATTACAAACCCCAAAATTTCCAATAAGGTATCTAACTTATTAGTACTAATATGAGTATGTATTAATACTACAAACTATTACAAATCTACAATATCTCATACCCAAAATTTAACAACCAAAATCTCCAAGCTTGATGCAATTCCCGAATTTCAGTTACCTACACACATTAAACTTATAAAATAAGTCTAAATGACTTAGTAAAAAATTATGGCTAGGAATAAAACGATAAAGTATCCAGCAATGCTCAAGTGAAAAATTTCAGAATGTTCAATAAAATAAAAGATGAACTAATAAATAAGATTGGAGTGTCCAACAATCGAATACAAATCACATAATGAGCTCAGATAATTCAACAATTAAACTAGCTGAATTATGCTATGCGACTGTAATAATTTCATAAGCAAACATAAATGAGTAGCTCAATGAGAGCATAAATCAAATGAGTAGCTCAAACATGAGCGTAAAACAATTCACACAATCGTGTAGCAAGGCTGAACTAGTATTTGGTAAATCTGTCATCCTTATAATTTCAAATAAATATTCGCCTTATCCCTCTAAGCCTGCTTCCTCGAGTGGCCACTCGAGGAGTACTACTCATGTTTAAGGCACAGTTGCCGCAGCACAGTCGACCACGAACTTTAGAGTAATCCCTCAGATACTTACCTCCAGATTCCTTGGAATTACCCAACAATAGGGAAATCCTGCGGGAGATTGGCTGACAGTCCGACATCGCCCTCGCTTTCTCGTCAGTGTTTCCCAAGGCCTATTAAACGAGCGTAATAACAATGGTTGTAAGGGTAATAATAATTATCCGAATTAAACAAGCAAAGCCTCAAACGAGGTTCGGACATTGTCAAAAAATCAATTCACAAGAGTAATACGAAGGTAATGATAATTGTTCGAGTAAAGCAAGCGAAGTTTAAACGAGGCTCGAACATTATCAGTCAAACACAATTTATCCGATTCAATCAATATAAAATCTAAAATATGTAACGCCCCCCGAAATTCCGGTAGCATTCTGCTCTGAAACCCGAGGTGCGCTACTCGCGTTCTATACAATCTAAACCCAATTCAGAAATTCAAAACATAATAATTCAAACTAAACTCCCAAAAATATCGATAAGGCGATCCAACTAAGTTCTATAATATATCATTACATGTCAAGATGTCCAAAAATACATAAAACGTCTACTTATCAATACAATGCAATGCTCTATACATTTCTAGGTCGATAAGTTAAAAAAATGATAGATTAATCCAAAATACAATAGAGATTACAAATCCAAAGCAAGCTAGAACAATCTATCAAAGAGCTTTAACCATTTATCGTCAATTCTCACGAACCTACATGGTAATATAGAGTTATGAATCCACTGACCTAGTAAAACTCATAGCAAGAAACGAGAATAAGAGGTTCAAGGAAATGAGCATATCAATCAATAAGACAAGAATGTGATTTCGATAACAATTCAGAATAATCAAGACGATCAATAGAATTATATATCAGAAAATATTTATCACATTCAAGTCATTTGGCTGAAACAAGCTATTTGGTAGATCTATCACCCTTATATCTTCAACAAATGCAATTCACCTTATTCCTCTAGCTCCCGAATGAGCTCAATCAATTAAAAAGTACAGTCGAACTACGTGTTCAGGATAGCTCTTTAGAATTCTACCTCTAGAATCCATCCGAACTACCCAACAATCGGGATTTTCGAGGGTCCTAGTCGACAATTCAATATTGCCCAAGTTTGGTCCCCAAGAAAACTCCCTAGAGCCCATAATCAATCAATCATTTAGGCTTGAAATAAGGGGGATATTCAATCGTTCAATAAAGCTGTTGAGGCGTAACGTTTATAGGCCATCAATATCAAATAACATTTCAAATAGGCCAAATGTATCAATCAATTATTCGGAATTTCGACTATGGACTAGAGAATTTTTGTTTCAAAACTCGTATTACATTGAAAGGTCGGATATGGGCTTAATGTGACATGAAATAAGGTTTAGGATCAAGTTAGGTTCAGAAATGGGCACTTGGATGCGAAAACGGGCGCCTGAATGCCCAAAATAAAATTTTGGGACAGAAGCTGTGCACTAGGGCTCCCAACGTTCTGTAAAAATGGGCCTTTTATCTCAAGAGTGGGCACTGGGGCGCCCAACATCGTGCGCTGAAGAGCTGATTCTCGAGTTAAATTTTGATTTTTCATCTTTTGATTTTCTTGAATTTTTTATCCAAAAATACATTTTTGAGGTTCTCTTATACGTAAAAAACATTTATAAAACATAGTTTTGAAATTTGGTTTTGATATTTTTTGAAAGATCGTTTTGACGTCGAATAACACATTTTTAGTCCATATCTGTTGTTTCAATCAAATTTTTAGTTCGTTTTTCCTCCTAGTCCATGGTCCCTTATTCAAACTCCAAAGCATTGGTAAAGAGGTCAAGATGATTCATTAAGCTTCGGAGTTACATAATAAAGGAATAGAGCTCATAATAACAAGGAAATCAAGACAACAATATAAGCTCATGCTTTCAATCATTCCAATGAAGCAAAATCTTAGAAACTCAAGCATGATTTTATCATCAAGGCAATGAAATAACCATCATATATGCTCATAGGAAGTTTGAGAAAGTGATAAGTCTTACCTTAAGATGCTAGAACTTGAATATGGAAATGTTTCAAGCTTAGTTTCTCAAACACCTAAGATCACAGTGCACTTATGTCAAGTTCTATATATCCATCACATTAACCATTCTCAATCACAAGTCTTAAGCTACTTACCAAGGGTGTAGAATGAGAGTTCACACCACCTTGAATCCCCCTTAAGCAAATCGGTTTTGAAAGTGAAAGTGAGATGCAAGTAAGCTCTTGAAGGAACAAAATTTCTAAGTGTTGAGATGCAATATTTCTGCAGAAATATGTGAGCCTTAAGTGGTCTTATTTATAGAGAAAAAATGGGTTATTAATGCAAGAATCATTTAGTC
>JACFYI010000289.1:48654-61841 GCA_014898755.1 Handroanthus guayacan
TCCTAGAGCAAAGACTTCTGGCTCTGAGCAGACGCTCAAGGAGAATCAGAAACATACAACTCTAAGCAAGCACTCAAGGGGAGTCATAAACATACAATTATGAGCAAGCACTCAAGGAGAGTCATACGTATATGAGATACAGCCACCGCAGCACGGTCGAACACGAGTCCCAAATGTAATTTTTGAGGACCCTACATCCAGGGCCCATCCGGTCTATCCAACATATATACAAACATATATGTTTAAGACAAATTGAACATTCGATCATTCAATAAGGCTATTTCGGTATAATTTTTGGTCGGCCATCGATTTCAAATAGATATTTTAGAATAGGCCAAACATATCACTCGATTATTTCAGAATTCGACTATGGACTAGAGGGTTTTCATTTTAAAACACATATTATGTTAAGAAGATTGGATATAGACTTGTTTTGATATGAAATAAGAGTTTAAAAATCAAGTTGGGCCAGAAATGGGCACTTGGGCGCGCAAACGGGCGCCTGAGCACCCAAAACAAGAATTTTTGGGCAGAGGCTGGGCGCTTAAGCGCCCAAGTCTCTAGAAAAACTGGGTTTTTTGGCCGAGAGTGGGCGCTTGGGAGCCCAACTCTGCGCGCTTAAGCGCCTACTCTTCGATGAAATCCCGATTTTTAGTCTTTTGATTTTCTTCGAATTTTTTATCCAAAATACATTTTTGAGATTCTCGCATACGTAAAAATATTTATAAAACTTCATTTCAGATTTTGGTTATGAAATTTTTCGAAAGATCGTTTTAATGCCGAAAAAATACAATTTTGTCCATATCACTTGTTTTTAGTCAATCCTTAGTGTATTTCTCCTCTTTGTCCAAATCCATTGTTCAAAGCTTAATCAAAAGCATCGGAATAGGAGTCGAGAGGGTTCATTAAAATTTGGATTTACATATTCAAGAGATAGAGCTTATTATAGCAAGAATCAACAAACACTACAAGAAAAATGGGTTGTTGCTACGAAATTTTTTGCTACGACATGAAGGACGTAATAAAAAATAGTTATTTACTACGAAATTTAGATCGTGACAAAAAAATAATTAATAAGATAATTATTAACTACGAAATTTAAATCGTAGCAAAAAAATAATTAATAAGATAATTATTAACTATGAAATTTAAATCGTAGCAAATAAATAGATAAAACTACGTAATTTTGTTATTTATTTGCTACGAATTGTGTAAAAGTCTTCAATAGTGTCTTAGGAGAATTTGGCAAAAAAAGCTTTTCATTTTTCCACCCCTTTCATCTGTCTACCGCCAAAAATCTTAAAGAAAAGGGAAATATTTATCTCCCATTTTTTTCCCTCATTTCAGCCACTTCCCCTTATTCTCTTCAAAACCTAAAATGAGGATACCTTCACATATGTCCTTTTCTATTTTCTCTTCAAAAACCCATATCAAATTAACTTCTAGTTGTTAATGTGGCGGAAGCGATTTATATATCAAACTTGGCTGATTTAAATTTTGTTTTGGGAATATTTGAAGAAGAACAAGAAAGCTTTCCCTTTCCCAAAGCTTAAGGTATATTCCTCAATCTCTATTGGATTTTAACTTAAAAAAATAGTTGTATTTGGGACTTTTATTTCATTTGATTGGTTTTTTCATTTATTTAATTTTTTTGATATTTTAGTAGTTTATGTTTCTATGAATCAGTTATCTCATTACTTTTAGAATCAATTCTGATTAATGTCTTGACTGGATTTTTTGTTTTCTAGACTAAAGAATTAGAAAGGTTGTTAAAGGGAGAAAAGTTGAAATTAATTGATGCAAACTCAAACCATTTTTTGAGAAAGAGAGATGCGAAGTGGGTGTTTGGCATGTGACATATATATATATATATATATATCTGAATAGTTTACTTACTGGTGGAAGAACTTTTCAATTGTGTGGATTTTTGTGTGTTTTTGAGTAATAAAAAAAAAAGTAGGGTAAAGTGGGGATATAGTGGTAGGTAAAAGTGGGTAGTAGTGATAGTGTTTGTCTTGGTTTTCTATAAAAATTGATGAGCATTATGCAATCCACAGAGCTATTCATTTCCCATCTAATAATGTGGAGTAATAAAAAATTCTGTTATGGATTTCCCATCTAATGTGCATGTATAAAATTTAAGTTGCTTTTGAGCATAACTTTATTCTGCGCCCTTGGACTTAACGACCAAACGGAACCCCATTCCTTAATCTTTCTTTAATATATTTGTATCAAATCTCTAAGTATTGGAATATCACAAGCTGCAATGCCGTATGTGCACCCAATGATCTGGAGTTTATATTATATAAAACTAAACTATTCCTTACTATTGTTTCAACTCTTAATTTAGTTCTTCTACGGCTGATATTGTGGAAGCAATTTGAGGGCTTGAACTAAAATACAAATACCTTCTTTTAACCTGCTGATTAGTTTGTTCTGTAGCTTAATCCATCAAATTAGTTTTGATAAAACTGTTGGACCTATAAGTTTTATCAAATCTGTTTCTCTTTAGTTTTATCATTTTTTCACAACAATTATTTTCTCTTGATAACTCTTTGGTGGTGTGAAATGTAGCACAACAGAGCATGGTTTTCAAAGATTCACTTATTGTATTAAAGATTAGCATCTTAATTTTCTTAGTCAGTTATTTTATTATTTACTCATTGGTCATTCCTGTCAACTATATATCCCACTTAAGTACTAGATTTCAGTTTTAATTACGTGGCATATATGGCCTCATGAGATACTCTTTCCGTACTTTGTCTTAGCTAGCTGTATTTAGATTGGCTTCAGAGACAGATCATCAACAAAGAGCATTGTAGACTGCAGGAATGATAGATGTGGTGCTTTCTAAATTATATGTGATTTAGGGAAGTTATATGATGGTATTGGTTATGGCAATATACCCCAACTTACGTGGGATTATTGATTTATATATAGTTCGTTTGCCCGTGTGCATGTGTTCTAGCTACTGCATTACATTAGAATTAAGAATCTGATCTTAGCTAGCTTGTGATGTGTATTAGACATTAAAGCGGAATGAAACTTGTTGGATTTGGAAGATAATTGTAAACAGGAGAAAATTAGTTTTGTCTCGGTAGACTGCAAAATATAGCTAGCTGTCGATATGTTTTAGTGAGATGGCCAATCTTATTCGTTTCTTTTCCTCCCTATTTGGTTGTGCTTATTTCTGATCAGATAGTTCTTCATTAAAACAAGCCATGCCAACTCATTTGTTAATTCCAGTGCTGATTATTACTGTGCGCAGCCTGCGTAAGCGGATCCTTATTTGTGTGTGCTGAAACTTATTGCCCATGTTAATTCTTTCATCAAACTTGTGCATTTGAAAGACATTTTCTGATGGCCTTCATCACTGGTATGAGCAAAGCTGTATCCGATTTTCGTAGCTACTTTAGATAAGATGACAATGGTTCAAATATGAGCTTCTCCGTTCCATTTTGTAGCTATTCTTATGCTATTAAGGTAAATCTACTACTTTTAACATGCTAATGTCATTTTAGTGCATACAAAACCATGATTGAGTTTTAATAATCGCACAAGTTGCTTCTTTAAAATTGATGAAATAAAAAGTTCATGTGTATAGAAGATTTTGCTGCATTCCTAACTTGAAGAGTTGTCCCTGTAATCTGCCTCAATTTGCAATGTTCATCTTCATTTTCTTGAAATATCAAACATTTGTTTATTTTTAGTAGATTCAGAATGATACACGTGGACTGTTGGTAGATGGTTATATGCCATTCTAGTTTACTCTTCTATGTTCTTAAACTAGGGAATAATGTCTCCCTACATAAATCAACGTGGAACTACAAAAACATATTCCTAGGATTACCGATCAAAAAAATAAAAAAAAAACATATTCCTAGGATTGAGATAAGGGTTCAATATGATATAGTTTTGCTTGTGATGACAAAGTCAGCAACATCACTATTTGCACTAACATAATTCATCCTATTGTAGGATCTTTTCCTTGTATGATATTCCCTCGAATTGTATTCAATGCTAAAAAACCAGATTGTTGTAATGTATCAGCTGATATTAGGCCTAGATCGCAGAGGCTTGTGTTTGGATTGGATGCAAGAACTTGAAAACATAAAGTGGGATTTCGCGTTTTTGGGCAGATTTTGTTGGTTAAGCTAGAAGCTTTTACAGCTTTTACATCTATCTGTGCAGAGCTGCAAAGAAGAGGTAGTATAAGAGAAATGAAGCAAAATAAGCTGTGAGTCATGAGAAGTGATATATTTTTCTTTTTTGAGCTTTTCAGTTATGTGGGATGATGAGAGAAAGATGGGAATATATAAGCACTTTTTTGAAGTGATTATGGTATTAGTATTAATATTTGTTTCATGTTATAGCCAGATTTACAGCATAATTTAGAATGATTAAAAGGATGTGATGAAAATCAACCTGATTTTCGTTGAAATTGTGAGAGTTCTTGAGATTTATTTGCAATTATTTTCTTGTTATGCAAGCAATCTTTTTATTTATGTTGTATCTGATTATCTTCTTACTAAAATTTCCAAGAGGAGAAATCAAGCCCAGATCGGATATTTTCCCAAGCTTGCTTCTTCTAAAAGAGTAAAAAATTAATTCCTAAAATACAATGGTGTTTGGCTAAATCTATTTAAAAAATCTTATAAATTCTTATGTTTTATAAACTATTTGTTATTTTAAAGTAACTTATTCAAGTTTTGAATAAGATAAGATCTCAAAAATTAGGGAACTCTAGATATTTAAATGTTACACATTTTTTAATTTTTAGACAGTTGATTTGTGATGAGCAAAGAAACATTACGAAGGCATGTCAACTTTTCATTTCCTTGTTTAAGCTTCTTGATCTCAACAAATTGTCCTTGAAACTGCTTTTGACAACCATATATTCCTTTAGAACAACTCCTGAAGAAAGGTTAATGATAGATATTCATAAATATTACAAGTTTTGCTTCACGCACTACTTATGACTAGTAATGTACTTGTTACTTTTATTTGCAGATCTTAGCTTGAATCTTTGATCCAATTGATAGTGAGAGACACTCTTGAACAAAGTAGTAAGTTTTTAACTATTGGATAAAAATCCTTTATGTTGCATCCTTAGATTATAATAGTTCATAACTACTGCTTTGAGATGGATAAAACTTGGATTTCTTTATCTAACCGCCTATGCAATGAGTATGTTCGTGGAGTTGAAAATTTCTTAGACTTTTCATTTTTGGGTAAGGAAGTTGGATCTAGAATTTGTTGTCCTTGGGTAAGGAATATGGACCCTAATTTTGCAAAGTGAGTGTTAGAAAGGCATTGGTTGCAAATAAGAAGTTAATGCAACCACGTCGAGATGCTCTTACTATTGGACAAGCTATTAACAAATGTATTATGTGGGAGTTGGCTAATGTATGTCACTTTCTCACTTTGTATTCCTATTGAATTCAATATATTTTTTTAACTTTCAATGCTAATTTTGGAAATATATTTTTGTTTCTTATTTGTTGTTACAGGTGATGGAAATGTAGGCAACACTTCTTCTGGTTGATAATTGGGGAATTTAGCCGAGTTCGTTTTGCTAAGATTGAAAAGATTACATTATGTTTAGCTTAACATATTTGTGATGAATGTTGGATTAATATAGGACTTTTGGTTGTTTGATGCAAAAGGTTTTGTCAAGTGTTAGACACTCATGATTTTTCTTTTTCTTTTTTTGTTCTTTTGTGGTGATGATTGTTAATGTTTATATCATCATTGGATAATTGGAGATTGTGTTCTTTTCCAATTTGAGAAATGTTATTTAATATAAATTGCATATGTTGTTGACTATATATAAATTGTGCAGGATGTGTATTGTTTAATAGAAAATTGTGTATGTGTGTGTGTTTGTGTATATATATATAAGTTTGTAATATTATTAGCAAAATCAGGCTATGTGACTATTTACTACAATGAGACTAATTGTAGCAAAAAGTTTAATTACTCGTTTTATTTATAGAATTTATTTGCTACGCTATTTTGTTCGTACTTAATGTTCTTTTACTACGCCAGACAATCTTGTAACAAAAACTTGCATTTTTTGAGTTATATTTACTACGTAATTCAAACCATAGTGAAAACAATTAAATTCGTAGTAAAAACTATTAGCTACGATCCTATTACCGTAGTAAAATATTTGTTACGCCAGTATTAACAACGATAAAAAATTTGTAGTAAATTCATAGTAAAAAGCCTTTTGCTACGAATTTTGGCGTTTTGCTACAATTTTGTAATTGTAGTAAAAATTAAATTTTCTTGTAGTGAAAGCAACAACATAAGCTCATGGAAATCACATATCAAAGGAGCAAGATATTCAACAATATGATATCATAATCATCCGGTAAAGAGAAGAACTAAGAACATATGCTCACAAGAAGATGATGAAAGCCATAAGTCTTACCTCTTGTAGCTAAATCCTTGTATATAGGCAAGAGTTTCAAGCTTAGTCCCCAATACCTATAACCACATACATATGTTCATGTCAAGTTCTCTATATCAGACCATTACATTAACCATTCTCAAATCATATTTACAAACTAACTAACCAAATTTTTAGGATGAGAGCTCCACACACAAGAATCCCCCTTAGCAAAAATTGGTTTTGAGAGAAGCAAATGATGCAAGTGAAGTTAAAAATGCCCAAATGTGGAGTTATGTTTTCTACAGAAATAAGTGAGCTCAAGTGGCCTATTTATAGAGTAATTTTGGCGTTAAAATGAGAGAATCAAATTGTTCAAGCCCCTCAAAGCAATTTCCAACCTTTAAGGGGTAGATAGGGTGGCCTATTTGACACCATTTGATGGATGGGTGGGATGAAAATCCCATCCAAAGGCAGCTAGGATGGCTGCTGAGGCTGATCTGCAGATTTTCACTTTCCATTTTATTTTATTTTTTTATTTTTTATTTTTTTGAATTTCAAATGTGCTAAACTTCGTCAAAATTGAATGCTAGATATTGGGCTATAAATTGGGCTTATTTCATGGGCCATTTGGGCTCGTTTTTGGGTCGAAAATCGATGAGAAAATAAAACGTGTTTGCTTGAAATTATTTCGAATGCACAAAATGTGTTCTCATTTTAAAACGATGCCCGGTTTTGAAATCAAATAAATTTTCGGTAAATCGGCGATTCAAGAATTTTATTTAGGAAATTCTCGGGTGTTACATGATTGGAGTCCGAGCTCATCCACTCATCCACCTTTCCCTTGCCTTTGTCCATCTATCGCATCACAAAAGAATGAACAAAGCCAATAGCGAGAAAACAAGGTCAAAGGCAAAATTCTATAGTTCTAAACCAACGAAATTACTTATCCTAGGCTCTGATACCACTTGTAACGGCCCCCGAAATCTTGGAAGCATTCCGCCCCGAGGCCCGAGGTGCGCTACTCGTGATCTATGAATTCAGAAAATCAATACGTTCTAAAACCAATTCCGAAAACTAAAACATAATCATTCAAACTAAATTCCCAAAAATATCGATAAACATTCCAAACTAAGTTGCATAATATATTGTTACAGGCCAAAATGTTCCAAAATACATAATGTGTCTAACTTAAAGATTACATGCCATTGATCTATACATATTCGAAGTCTATAGGTCCCAAAAGTGATAAATTAATCCAAAATACAATAGAGATTACAATTTCAAAGCAAACTATACAATCTATCATAATGCTCCGTTCATTCATTCGTTCAAGTTTCAAGAACCTACATGGTAAATAGAGTCATGAGTCCACTGACCCAGTAAAATTTATTGCATGAAAACGAGAATGAGAGGTTCAAGGAAAATGAGCATATCAACTACAAGACAGAAATGTGATTTGGAAAGCAATTCAGAACAATCAAGACGATCAATACAAACGTATATCAGAAGCATTTATCACATTCGAGTCAATAGGCTGAAACAAACTATTTGGTAGGTCTATCACCCTTATATCTTCAACATAAGTCAATCAAAAAGCACAGTCGACGTACGTGCTCAGGATAGCTCTTTAGAATTCTACCTCCAGAATTCATCCGAAGTACCAAACAATCAAGGACTTTGATGGTCCTAGTCGACAATCTGATATTGCCCAAATTTGGTCTCTCAGAAACTCCCCAAGGCCCACAATCAATCAGGCTTGAAACAAGGGGGATAACCAATCATTCAACAAAGCCGATGTGGCATAACGTTTATTGGCCATCAATAGCAAATAACATTTCAAATAAGCCAAATATATCAATTAATCATTCTGAAAATTCGACTATGGACTAGAGGGTTTTCATTTCAAAAATTCATATTACCTTGAAAAGATCGGATATGAACTTAATGTGTCATGAAATAGGGTTTTAAAATAAGAGAAAATCAAGTTGGGTTTGAAAATGAGCGCTTGGGCGCATAAACGGACGCCTGAGTATAAGCTCTTGAAGGAATAAGATTTCTAAGTATTAATGTGTTTTGAAAGAGATAGAGTTTCTGCAGAATTCTTTAGTCCATAAAGAGGATTATTTATAGAGTGGAAATGGGGTTAAAATGAGAGAATCTATTAGCTTGAGCCCCTCAAAATAAATACCAACTTTTGGTGATAGGTTAAGGTGGCTTGTGATAGATGGATTGATAGCAAATATCCAATCCATCACAACAATGGTAGGCTGCTAAACCTGGATGATTTTCAGTAGATTTTTATCTTCTTTTCCTTTTTTTTTTTTTTGAATTCAAAGATGCTATACTTTGGTCAACAAAAATGGCTAGGATTTTGGGCTTGAATGGGTTTATTTCATGGGCCTTTTGGGTTCGTTTCGGGTCGAAATGCGATGAGAAAATGAAACATGTTTGCTTGAAAAATTTTTGAATGCACGAAATGTGTTTTGATTTTAAAACGATGCTTGATTTTGAAATCGAATAATTTTTCAAAAATTCGACGACTTAAAATTTTATTTAGAGAATTCTCGAGTGTTACACTTTTTTTTTTGCCTTGGAATCAAAATTTTGCAGAAAACATTTTTGGAGGAAAAACTTTAAAATTTTAATTTTTAGCTTAAATCATAAACATGTGAAAAATACCACCACAAGTCCATAATCCATTTCTTCATTTCATGTCCATATTTTCCATTTGTCCAAGGTCTCATATCTTCACATGAAATTGTTCAAGGTCTCAAACCATCATCATTAAGAATTTAGAGCTTATATGCCATTGCGTGTCACAATAAGATCAAATACAAGCTCAAACATCATTGAATAAAGCAAATTCAAATAAGCAATGGATCAAAAAGAAGGCAATACAAATCCTCATTCAAGTTAAAAATCAAGGCAAAGAAGTAGCCATAATTCTTACTCTTGCTCTTAGCTTTAATTTGGTGTAGATACAAAAGAGTCTCAATCTTAATCACCTATTAAAACAAAAAAAAAATCATATATATTAAGCCACATTTTCCATTTGATCTCATGTCTTAATGTGTCTCATAATCTAGCAATCTATGCTTACCAAAGTTTAAGATCTAAGGACAGGGCGTTAACTCCCAAATCTTCCCTCTTTTCCTTTGTATCCTTAGAAGTTTTGATATATATATATATATATATTGGATGAGAGAAGATAGATATATCCTGAAGTAATTATGTGTATATATAAAGAGAGTTATATGCAAGAAGAGATGTGTATATACTTGTGAGGAGATGAGTTTGCAACAGTGAAGTGTTTGTCTTGCACATGCGCTTTCATTCATAATGGAAGAAAAGAGTCTTTTGCAATTATAAAAAGTTGACAGACTTGTCAATGTGTCAAATTGAGAGTGTGTTTTCAATTTTCTTCCAAAAATTCAAGACGTGTTGAAGAAGAATGCTACATGGTGTTAGGTAGGAATAATCCCTCATAGGGTTGGCTAGCTATATATTATATATATATACATATAAATATTATATATATATATTGTGAAATTTTTGGATTGGGTTTAAAGAGTTTTGGACCTCAGTTTGGGCTAAAACAAATTCATTTGAGCCAAAATAATACATATGGTAAATTACATGTGCACAAAAAATTTTTTGGATGTGATAAAATATTTTGGCTATAGGAAAAATTTTATTAATCATGGAAAAGATTTCGTTGTTAGAAAAAATAAAGTTTTAAAATTTTAATTAAGAAAATTTTCAATTTATTACACAAAGAGATAAAGAAAGCAAAATGATGACAGATGGAGAAAGACTATTTAAAGTAACTCTATTCAACCTATCAAACGAAAATTGTGAAGAAGTAGAAAAATTCCTAAAGAATATTTCCACCTTCGAAGTTGATGCCCCAAAAATTGATAAAGAAACTATTGGTAGGTATTCTAACCAACTTGAATTGGAAAGGGCACAGAGGACTATGATAAAAAAGGCGACAGTCCTTTTTTGAAATTCAATGGACTTACCAACCTTGCACAATATTGAAAACATGATGGACGGATAGCAAAAGTGGAACCTAAAAGGTTGACAAAACCTGCCTTTTGAAGGTGAAGGATAGGCATAAATCAAAACAAAAAAGAGTGAAAAAAACATTCATCAACATGAATCAAAGTTTAAATCCTTCGAAGATCCTCATATGAGCATAGAATTTAGATCTAAGGAAAGAAAATCTATCTTGATCCAAGCTAAAGGAGGTTAGGCCGAACACTATCAACTAAAATTTTGACAGTTCCCGATCTCTAGAAGTCGTTCTCGGAATTTTGACATACCCTTCGAAATATGGCAATTCCCCATAAGATTTGTATCCCCACCTGTGAATATAGAAATTCTACTCATATCATAGATCATTAGGCCTGAGAAATTTAGGAATCGTTAGATGCTCGAAGTTAAGATTTTTTGGGAGCATGAGAACGGTATGAGAAATAGATATCCTTATCTATTCGGACATAAGTGTGAATCTGGAGACCAGATTCTTTTAAGGGGGGGAAAGTATAACATCCCGAGAATTCCCTAAATAAAATTTTGAGTCGTCTATTTTTCGGAATTCTATTCGATTTCAAAATCATAAGCATCGTTATGCAATCAAAAAAATATTTCGTGCATCTGAAAATTCTTATTGCATTCGAACCGTCGATTTTTCACAAATTAATCCATTTTCAATGTCACGAAAAATGTTTTAACGACAATACTAATTTCTCATGTCCAAAAGTTTTTCGTACATTTAAGTTTCATTTTCGTACCATATTTTGACCTAAACGAGTCCCGAAAACCCGTCAACACAAGTTCAAAACACCCCAAAATTGTAGCCTACAATTATTGACTTTGTAATCACTATTTTGATAAAAAAAAAAAAAGAAAAAAAAAAGCTGGAAATCTAATGTTGCTGCTGCCGCAGCCCTTCATAAGCCTTTGATGGCATTTTTCCCATCCATCCATCCATCACTTGTGCCCCCAAATCTTGCAAATTTTGGATATTTATTTTGAGGGACTTGGATTTAAAGATTCTTGTAATTTTTACCCCAGTTTTCCCTATAAATAAGCTCCATCTTAACTCAGAATTTCTGCAAATTTCTTACCTTTTGTACCGTAAAGAGCACACATTTGCATTCTCTAGCTTCTCTCCAAACTGATTTCATTAAGGGGATTCAAGGAGGTGAGCTCTCATCTTAAGTCATAGTAAGTTGGCTTTAGATTGGTGATTTAAGAATGATTAATGATATGTTGTCTAGAGTTTGACACAAGTATGTATATTATCTTAGGTGTTTGAGAACTAGTTTGGATCACATACACTTAACAAGTTTTAGCTTCAAAGAGGTAAGACTTATGGCTTCCTTGATCTTCTTATGAGCATATGTTCTAGTTTTATCCTTGAATGAATAAGCATGAGCTATTGTTTATCTTGATCTTCATTGAAATCTTATGAGCTGATGTTGTTACCGTTATTGTTTCTTGCCATTGATAAGTCCTATTCCATAATCAGGTAAGCCCAAAGCTTAACAAATTCTCTTGACATCTATACCCATACTTTGGATCGAGTTTTGAACAATGGACCGTGAACTAAGAGGGGTAATGAACTAAGAACGATTTAAAACGAGAGATATGGACTAAAACTGTGTTTTCGACTTGAAAACGATCTTTCGAAAAATCTCAAAATCAAAAATAAGATTTATAAATATTGTTACATCTAAGAATGTCTCAAAAATGTGTATTTGAAACAAAAATGATAGATTTGAAATAAAAATGAAAGAAAAAGAAGTGACATATCACTTTTAAAAAATTAAGTTTAGTACTTTCTTTAATTTTTTAAAAATGGTTAGGTTTAAACTTTTATAAAACACGCTTTAGAAAAGTTGTAGGAAAAATTATGAAGATTTTCCAGAAATTAAAAAAAAAAATTTACTGAGCACTGTACTGTTCACAGCGCGACCGCACGTGAATAATACCACGGTCGCACCCAAACCAGCGAGTTTGGACCGTTCGGCGCGATAGCGCCCATATTTTAGCGCTGACTCACCTAGGACAGACTCCAAACTTCGTTTCTTGACTTCTTTTGTTATTTTAAGCCCATTTTCTACCTTATTTCAATAATTTAAAATTTTCAAAATGATTGCTTCTTTAATTCAAGTTCGAATCAAATGAATTTCAAAAATTACGTTTTTTATTGATTGATTTCATTTTCACTCCTTTAAAGGTGTTTTAAACTTCTAAATAATATCTCTAAGTCCAAGATTCAAACTTGATTCGTATGTTTGGTTCGTTTGTTCGTTTGATATGAGCCATCATGGCAATATGTTTCTGATATGTTCTGTTTGTTCTTATTTCGATCCGTTTGAATGATATGAATGGCCTAATTCTAAATCGTTTGTTTGATATGAGTGGGCAATTGAAAATGTGCTCGAAGAGGCTATATGATATGTTTCTGATATGTTCAGTTTGTTCCAAGCGTATATGAACGTATGAATAATGGGCCCTGGGAATTTTTAGGGGTATCGGATTGGGCGATATTGGATCGATAATCTGAGCCTTTGAGAATTCTTGTATGTTGGATAACTCGGAGGGTCCTGGAGTAGGATTCCGAAGAGTTACTCCTGAGATTCGTGGTCGACCGTGCTGCGGCAACTGTGTCTCAAATATTGTACGGCTCTCCTTGAGCGACGGCTCAGATAAGCAAAACGGAGGGATAAGGAGTATATATATGTTATATGTTGGAGTTATAAGGGTGACAGATCCACCA
>JACFYI010000289.1:61941-80741 GCA_014898755.1 Handroanthus guayacan
TTTAGTTAAGTTCCGTAAGTGAGTAGCACTCCGGATTTCGGGGCGGAATGCAATGAAATCCAGGGCGTTACATTCTCCACTTAAAACTCCAACTCTCGATTTTCCAATCAAATTGTGGATTCACACATCTAATATTGATCCACTCTTCCTCTTTGATAGTCAATTTTGATTTTTGGTTAAAAGAGCTCTAACTATGAACTTTCGGAGAGAGAGATGAAAAAGATTTGAGAGAAAAAGGAAGGAACTAAATCTGAAATTTTTCAGCTTATTCCAAAAATGTGAGTAGCGGTTATAGGGAGGGGTATTTAAAGTGTGATCCATGCCAATTTCGATGCTTAGTTGGCAAGATATTTTGGAGGAAAGAATCTAGATTCTTCTCTTCAAATATCATTGGTCGATTTGGCATTCATGTTGGACATATCCATGTGACGTTTTAATTAACAATTAATTAAAGTACCACATGGTCTCCAACTTGAAGTAAATCCCAATTAAGATTCCATCCTAATTTAAATCTCCTTCTTGGATCAATTAATATAACCATTGAAATTAATTGAACTAATTAACAATTAAATTAATTAAAATAATTTGACTCTTCAAATTAATCTATCTAAGAAGAGCCACTTTGACTTTGGTCAAATATTTTGACTTTTAATCAAAATTTCTCTTATTTTTGCCTAAATCTAATTTAGACAATTTTCTCTAATCTAATTAGAGAATCTCCAGTAAATTCATATCATGACTTAATCGAGAAATGCGTGTGACCCATTAGATTCATCAATTAATACGACATGGGCTCGTAACTTTTACGATTTATTATTAATTAAACATTTTAATGAATCGATCATAGAATTAATCTCGATTAATTGTAGAGTACCCAATCTCCATAGGCGATACCTGACCACAAGCCTATGGAGCCTAATTCATTAGTGAATTAATTGTCATGCGAACCTTACCTACTTATGCATACCGTGCAAATACAGTCCCTCCGTTTTTCATCTCCCAATTGTGGCTTAGGGTTAAGATTTTTGGCATCCCTAATAACCCAATAACTATGCATCTATTTTTAATGATCGATTTGTTTGTATTCTCGACTTTGGAAACTCTTTTCCAAATTAACACACCAATTTGTGCAAGGATTTTGTTAAATTGAGTCCTTATAAAAAGCATAGGAGATATTCTCATTCATCAAAATGAGGAAACAGATTATTTTTTGGAACTCACAAACCTTTATACGTAGATAGTTTGCACACAACATGCATCTCATATGACTCACTCGAAAGTAGTCGAGACACACATTAAAGAGCAAGTATTTATCATGAACGAGAAATAATTTTTTAGTTCTTCTTGAGTACTTAAAAATTATTTTTACGATACTCAGTAACTCTTACAGGGTAGATTGAAAGTGGCTCGTAACACTTAGAGCATACGCTACATCTGGTCTTGTATATAGTATTGCATACATTATGCTTTCTATAGCAGACGCATATGGTATGCCGGACATCCCACGTCTCTCCTCTTCAGTCTTTGGGGCTATAAACTTAGAGCGATGTAACCCATGTCTCATAAGAAGGAGTCCTTTCTTTGATTCTTCCATACTAAACCTCTTGAGTATTTTATCTATGTACGGACTTTGGGAAAGTCCCGACAATCTTTTCGATCTATCTCTATATATCCGTATTCCCAATATAAAAGATTCCTCTGTCAAATCTTTTATAAAGAATTGTGTAGACAACCATGCTTTAATATACTCTAACGCTCCCACTTCATTCCCAATGAGTAGGATGTCATCTACATAAGCACTAAAAATATACTTTTGTTATGTACACAGGGCTCATACACATTTTTTGATGAAGCCAAACCTTTTGACTGTCTCATCAAAATGCATTTTTCAACTTCGAGACACTTGCTTGAATTCATAAATGGACATTTAGAGGTTGCAAAATTTTTGCTTGCTCCCACTGGATGTGGAGCCCTCTTGTTGCTCTATAAAAATTTCTTTATCAATGTTATCATTAAAAAAAGCGATTTTCACATCCATTTGTCATAGCTCATGTCATAATATGCAATTATGGCAAGCAAAATCCTAATGAACTTAGGCATTGGGACCAGCGAGTAGGTTTCCTCATAGTCTATGCCCGGCCACTGGGTATATCCTTTAGCTAACAACCTTGCCTTATAGGTCACAATCTCTCTATTCACTCCCAACTTTTGCTTAAAGATCCATTTGCATCTAATGGGTACTGTACTTCTGGTGGATCAACTAAGGTCCATACCTTACTGGAATACATGGAGTCCATTCCAGACTGCATTGCTTGTTGCCAATTTCTTGAATCCACGTTTGACATGACTTTCTCATAGGTATTTGGATCACTATCTAATTGACCGATCTCATAAAAAAATTTGAATCTTTCAGGCTTCCTTCTTATGCAGTCAGACTTTTTGGGAAGTTGTGTACTTTGATGTTCATTTGCTTATATTAGGTGTGAGTTTTCTTCTTGATGGTGAACTTCATCAAATTCCACTATTTTGCCTTTTCTATCCTATAAAAACTTCTTCTCTAGGAAGGTGGTGTTTCTCGAAACAAACACCTTTGCTCAAAAGGATCATAGAAGTAATAACTCGTAAAATCTTTGGGGTAACCCACAAATTTGCATAAAGTAGATCTAGCATCCAACTTATCTCCCACTAGTCCCTTAACGTGAGAGGAGACCCCCATACCTTCAAATAAGAATAGATAGTACTTTATTATACCATATCTCATGTGGTGTTTCGGGCACCGACTTTGGCGGTACTATGTTAAGTAACTTCACCCTCGTTTTAAGGGTATAGCCCCAAAATGAAAAGAAAGGTCCCTAAAACTCATCATAGATCGTACCATATCTAACAATGTATGGTTTCTATGTTCGACCACACCATTCAGCTGTGGTGTAAAGGGAGGAGTCCACTGTGAGAGAATCTCATTCTCTCCCACATAATCAAGAAACTCATCATTCAAGTATTTACCTCCTCGATCAGATTAAAAAGTTTTGATACTTAGTTCGAGTCACTTCTCTACTTTATCTTTACGCACCTTAAACATTTCAAAGGATTCAAACGTGTTCTTCATAAGAAACGTCCGTCCAAAACGTGTATAATTGTCAATAAGCATAATGGAGTAATTATAGCCACCTCGAGCACTAACTTTTAGTAGCTTGTATGAACAAGTTATAACAGCTTAGTGGCACACTCTGATTATCCACCAAACGGTGACTTAGTCATTTTTTCCTTTAAACAAGATTCGCAAGTAGGTAACTCCTGAATGCCACTTATAGAAAGTGACCCTGAGGTAACCAATCTACTTATCCCACTTTTAAAAATATGTCAAAATCTAGCATGCAACAAGTATGCTTGGTCATGGTCATCTATTTTTCTTTTGTTCTCTTATTAAATTTGTCATAATGTAAAGTTAGAATTTATGGTGTAAAGCCCATTTGTTAGTGTACTAGGATCAATTAAAGAACCATTTTTAGGGAAAAAAAAAACTTTTCATTTTTGCAAGAAAATTCATAATTCTTTTTTGTCCAATATGGGAATTGAAATTATATTCTTTAACAAAGATGGTACAGAGAAACAATTATTCAATTTTAACTTTTGATTATTACAAGCTAAAGTAACTAAGCCTGAAGTTTTGGCATCAACTCTTGCACTGTTTCTCATTCTAAGGATCACATCCCCTTTACTTAGCTTTTTGGTTCTCTATACCCCCTGCAACGACTTGTAAAAGTGAGAACAACATGCAGTATCAAATACCCATGTGTCACTGTTAATCGAAAGATAAACTTCAATAAAGAACATACCATTTTCCAAAAAAGACAAATACTTCTTATAGTTCCTCTTCCAATACCCAATCTCACCACCATAAAAGCATTTGTTTCTTTTAGCATTGGCTTTCTTCTTGATTTCACCCGACAACTTTAGAACTTGTTTTCTCTTAGAAGAAGAATTTTTCTTTCTCTTCCCCGCCTTGCCCTTTTGGGCTTTCGAGGTTGAAGCAACCAATACCATCTTATCTTTTTTCAGGGTAGATTCGGCCATGACAAGCATATTAACAAGCTTGTTAACTGTCACTTCAAGCTTATTTATGTTGAAATTCATGACGAATTGTTCGAATGAGCTTAGCAGTGATTGAAGGATCAAGTTTATATGAAGATCATTACCCATAGTAACATCAACTTTCCCGAGCTTTTCAATTAAAGAAAACATTTTTAAACCATACTCATGAACATTTGATCCTTCAACTATAGAGCCCTAAACAATTCTTTGGAGATGTAGTAAGGTCCATAATGTGTTTGCACTAAGTATAACTCCTCCAAATGCATGTGAATCTCACTAGCATGCTTTATGTGCTCGTGAGACTTTTGAAGTTCACTCGACATTGATGCCAACATTAAACATCGGGTTTTGAAAATCATCTTCCCGTCAATAATTAACGATTTTTCGCATGTCCTTCGTTACATCATCAAAACATAAGTCTTCTTTTCAAAATTAAGTACAATTTTCAAATTTCTAAGCTAATCACTATAGTTGGGACGGTGAGCTTATTAGTTTCCAAAATAACGGAGAGTGGATTTTTATCCATTTGATTTTGTCGATTTCAAAAATCTACAAAAGCAAATAAGAGAATATAAGCATTTATTTGTGCAATATTTTAAAACATGACATGGTCTTGTATCATGAGTTATCTCCCACTATTTTTTTTCAAATTTTATGCCTTCTCACAAAATTCGGAAAATTATTTTTCCTAGTGGGTTTTAGAGCTCTTAGAAATTACTCATAAACCCAAAAGACATAGCTATTTGTAAATAACTCCTTATGCAGGTAACTTACTTTACCAATTCATCAACTATGCAACTCCTAAAATTATTTTGCCTCATCTTTCGTATAGACCCACCAGACGTGGCCATCTATACTATTTGATGTTAAGTTTGACCCACTGATCCTTCTTTATAGTTAACTTAATTATGGTCACACCATAAGACGTAGCCAATGTCATAATCGAACTAATTAAAAGAGCATTACATACTTAAAGTAATGATCATAGCTTTCCAAGTAGGCATGTCCCAAGAAACATAGTCAACGTACCCGCCGGTAGCATCTCATATCATTTACTTATTGGTGAAAGACATGGAACATTAAATCTAATTTTATTTGTCTATTATAACTTAATATAATTTTTCTTGCGAAAAATACTTAGACTTTCTAAGTGAGTTTCTTTTTTTTTTTGGAGAAATTACAAAGACCTCATCAATGTTTTATTTACTCTTATTTAGGTTACCTATCCTAAGCATGCATCACCATACATTACAAGGATAATAAATAAAAATAAGTGAATAAAACAACCTAGCATGCTCCTAGGATCAATGATTATGAGCCTTTGACTAAATAATGCACTTAGAGCCATTAGTGCATTACTTAGTGATTTAGGTGAGTAATTAATAAATAGATCCTATTTATTACGTATGCATCATGTAACGCCCCTCGAAATCCCAGTAGCGTTCTAACCTGAGACCCGAGGTACGACACTCGCAATCTATACGATCTAAAACCAATTCAAAAATTCACAATACAATTATTCAAACTAAACTCCAAAATATCAATACAAAGATCCAGACTAAGTTTCATAATACAATGTTACATGCCAAGATGCCCAAAATACATAAAATGCCTACAAGTCAATACAATCCATCGAGCTATACAATTCTAAATTCATAAGTTTCAAAAGCGATAGATTAAACCAAAATACAATAGAGATTACAATTTCAAGACAAGCTATACAATCTATCATAAGATCCATTCGTTCATTCGATCAAGGTTCAAGAACCTACATGGTAAATAGGGTCATGAGTCTACTGACCCAGTAAAATTTATAGCAGGAAAATGAGAATTAGAGTTTCAAGGAAAAAAGAGCATATCAATCGATAGGACAAGAATGTGATTTGGAAAACAATTCAAGACACTCAAGACGATCAATATACATATATATCAGAAACATTTATCACCTTCGAGTCAACAGGCTGAAACATTTATTTGGTAAGTCTATTACCCTTATATCTTCAACATAAATATTTCACCTTATCTCTCCAACTCCTGGAGGAGCTCAATCAATCAAAAGCACAGCCGATGTACATGCTTAGGGTAGTGCTTCAGAATTCTATTTTCAGAATGCATCCAAACTACCCAACAATCAGGAATTTCGAGAGTTCTAGTCGATAATCCAATAATGCTCAAGTTCGGTCCCCAAGAAACCCCACAGGGCCCACAATCAATCAATCCTGTATGCTTAGAAACAAGAGGGACATTCAATTGTTCAATAAAGCCGATGAGGCATAATGTTTATAGGCCATCAATTATCAAATAACATTCAATTAGGCCAAACGTATCAATCAATCATTTCGAAAATTCGACTATGGACTAGAGAATTTTCGTTTCAAAACTCGTATTACGTTAGAAAGATCAGATATGGACTTAATGTGACATGAAATAAGGTTTTAAAATAGAAAAAGATCAAGTTGGGTCCGGAAATGAGCGCTTGGGTGCGCAAACGGGACCTGAGCGCCCAAAACAAAGTTTTGGGACAAAAGCTGGGCACTTTTGGTTGTTTTGCCGAGAATGGGCTGGGAACCCCATTGTGCGTAAGTGCTGACTCTCGGGTGAAAATTCAATTTTTTGTCTTTTGATTTTTTTCGAATTTTTGATCCAAAAATACATTTTTGAGGTTCTCATATATGTAAAAATATTTATAAATCAGCGTTTCAGATTTTGGTTTTGAAATTTTTCGAAAGATCATTTTAACGTTGAAAAATACGATTTTTGTTCATATCACCCGTTTTAGTTAATCCTTAGTTCGTTTCTCCTCTTAATCCATAGTCCATCATTCAAGTCTCACTCCAAAGCATTGATAAAGAGATCAAAATGATTCACTAAGCTTCGGAGTTACATAATAAAGGAATGGAGCTCATGACAGTAAAGAAATCAAAGCAACAATATAACTCATGCTTTCAATCATTTCAAATGAAGCAAAACTCAGAAACTCAAGCATGATCATATCAACGAGGCAACAAAATAACCATCATGTGCTCATACGAAGTTTGAGAAAGCTATAAGTCTAACCTCTTGTAGCTAAATCCTTGTGAATATGCGATGATCCAAGCTTAATCCTCAAATGCCTAAGATCACAAGCATACTTATATCAAGCTCTACATATAACCATCACATTAACCATTCTAAAATCATATTCATGAGCTTAACTTATCAAGAGTCTAGATAAAAGTTCAGACCACCTTGAATCCCCTCTAATGCAAGAAATCAATTTTTGTGAAAAGAAGCAAATGCAAGTGTAGTTCTTGAAGAAATGTTTCCAAGTGGAGAGTTTGGGAGAAAAAAAGTTTCAGCAAAAATGTTGGCCCTTATTAAGCTTACTTATAGAGTGTATTTGGGGTCAAAAAAGAAAAAATCTAAAAGTCCAAGCGCTCCAAAATAAATTCCAACACTTAGGGCTTAGAGTAGAGTGGCTTGTTTGGCAATATAGTATCCATGGCTGCTGTTGCTGGACGGATTCTGTAGAATCCTTTTTCTCTTTTTTTTTTTTTAATTTTCAAAAGATGCTCTCTTTGGTCAATTATAGTGGCTAGTGTTTGGGTTATATTTTGGGCTTATTTCATGGGCCAACTAGGCTTGTTTTTGGGTCGAAATATGACGAGAAAATAAAACGTATTTGCTTGAAAATTTTTTGAATGCACAAAACGTGTTTTGGTTTTAAAACGATACTAGATTTTGAGATTGAATTCGACGACTCAAAATTTTATTTAGGGAATTCTCAGGTGTTACACTCTCCCCCCTTAAAAGAATCTAGTCCCCGGACTCATACCTTATTCGAACAAGTGCGGATATTTGTTTCGCATTTCGTCCTCATGTTCCCACGTGGCCTCTTCTACTTTCTGATTCCTCTAAAGAACCTTAACTTGTGGTATCCTACGATTCCTAAGCTCACAGACCTAGAAATCTAGGATACGAACGAGCTGTTCTACATAGGTAAAGTCGCTCTGGAGAGGAATATCGAGATGTTCTATAACGTGCGAAGGGTCAGGGAAATATTTCCTTAGCTGAGATACATGGAACACGTTATGGATTCCAGTTAGGTTCGGCGGAAGATCTAATCGATAGGCTGCAGGACCGATTCATTCCAAAATCTCGAATGGTCCCATGTACCTAGGGCTCAGTTTCCCAGTTTTGCCATTCCCCAAATTCCTTTCTGGGGAGAAATTTTCAAAAACACTCGATCTCCCACGCTAAACCTTATTTATGGCTTCTTGAATTACCTCAGGTTGCAGTGCATCCTTTTCTGAGCTCGAGGTGCTCTTGATCTTGTCTATATCCCAATGCAAGGGTGATCGACATTTCCTACCATACAGTGCGTCATATGGAGCCATTTGAATCTAGGCTTGGTAGCTATTATTATAAGCGAATTCTATCAGCGGTAGGTGCCTATCCTAATTTCCTGAAAAATTCAAAACACATGCACGTAGCATATCCTCCAATGTTTGAATTGTCCTCTCCGATTGTCTATCTGCCTGGGGATGTGTAGCAGCACTGAATAGCAATTCTTTCCCCAGATGTCCTTGCAGGCTCTTTCATAATCTCGCTATGAATTTGGGATCCCTATCGGAGATGATACTTTGAGGAATCCCATGTAATCTTATGATATCTTTTACGTAAATCTCAACGAGCTTCTTAACATTATACTAGGTCTTAACTGGCAAAAAATATGCCGATTTGATAAGTCTATCTACCACGACCCAGATACTGTCACATCCGCCTAGTACCACAGGTAGACCTATCACGAAATCCATCGTGATCTGTTCCCATTTCCAATTAGGAATTGGGAGTGGCCATAACTTTCCAGATGGTCTCTGGTGTTCTGCCTTCACCAGCTGGCAGGTCAAACATTTCTGAACGTATTCAATTACATCCTTCTTCATTCATTTCTACCAGAATTTCTGCTTTAGATCCTTATACATCTTTGTTCCTCCAGGATGTAACGAATACTTCGTCTGATGTGCTGCAGATAGCACTTTTTCCCTCAACTGTACAGGAACTACATTTCGATTCCTGAATCGTAATAACCCATCAGTGTTGATCCTAAAATCGGGTTTCATCTCTCTCTTCAGTTTCTGAATCCAATCATCTTCTTCCTCTGGGCTCTTAGGATCTCACTATACAATTTTGGGTAGATACTCATACTTGCTAACCTTCCCTTATGACTTAGAGCATCTGCAACAATGTTTGCTTTTCCTGGATGATAAGTAAGAGTGAAGTCATAATCCTCCAGGAATTTCATCCACTGTCATTGTCTTAGATTCAGGTTCTTTTGGCTAAAGATATACTTTAAGCTCTTATGTTTTGTGAATTCTTCTACCTTAGCTCCGTACAGGTAGTGATGCCACTTTGCTAGAGCAAAGACTACTGCTGCTATCTCTAAATCATGAGTGGGGTAGTTTACCTTATGACTTTTCAACTTCCGTGATGCGTACGCAATCACTTTGCCCTGCTGCATCAGGGCACAGCCTAATCTTTCTTTTGAGGTGTCTGTATACATAGTAAACTCTTCTGACTCATCTGACAGTGCCCATTAAATAATTTTTGAAAAATTCTCTTTAACTCCAAAAATTACTAAATTTGAACCAAGGTTCGCAACACATGATAGATGACTCTGAAAATCAAAGAGCTCCAAAATAAAATTATATAGGGCACAAAAACTGGTCACTTCCGAGAGTTTAGTGCGCATAATTTTCTAGAAAACAAAATACATTCTTAACATGTTTTTCATGCTCTAATTTATGTAATTTTTTATCCAAATCATATTAGATCTAATCTAATATATGTATATTAATCTCCTATGAGTCTTAAAACAATTTTAAAATAATTGATCTCAATTAATAATATTAATTCCACATCTAACTTCAAAATCAACATCAACAACTTCAACAATCAAATTAAATCTAAAACATGCTAAATCCAAATTTAGCATAAATCATCATATGATCTCAAAAATCCAAGCCACATGCACCATTTGGTGATTTTCAATTCATCAAATTGAATCAAACTACCAAATTTAACATCAATCCATCACATAAATTATTGTTTTAACGAAATCTGAATCAAGCACATGTATTTGGTTCTGATATCACTTGAAGGTGAAGGTAAGGCATAAAATAATCAAAGTTACAGCTGAATTAATTCAAAATTACATTCATCAATCATGAATACATAGCCTAAACCTTCAAGTGCCACCATATGAGTATAAATCTAGATTTAAAGGAAAGAAAAATACATTAATCAAAAACTTCAACTCAGTCTAGAGCTTCTCTTTGGAACTGAAATTTCTTCTCCAAAATTCAATCAACACCTTGATCTATTTTGACCTCCAATGCTTAAGAAAAGTCTTCAAACAATCTTGAATTGTGTGGAAATCGAAAAATTTTCTCCAAATCTTCCTTAATGCCATGATCTTCGAGGAGATCAATACTTGAACTCTTCATTTGATGGTGGATTCACATTTTAGATCATTGATCCACACTTTCTCTTTGAATCCTCTTAAATTTATGGTTAGATCTAAGTTTACAAGTGAAGATTTAGTGAAAAGATGCAGAGGAAGTTATTTAGAGATAGAGAGGCATTTTCAAAATAATTTTCAAATTTTTTCTCCTCAATTTTTGGCCAATGTGTGAAAGATGTAAGGGGAAGGAGTTATTTATATCCTATTTGGAAGTTTAGGTGGCAAGAAAGTAGGAGGGAAGAATTTAGATTCTTCCTTTCAAATTCCATTGATCCATTTGGCATCACAGTGAAATATTCCATATGCTATTTTAATTAACATTTAATTAAAATACCACATGATCTTCCAACTTGGCATTAGCTAAATTAAATTCTCTCTCCAAATTAATTCTTCTACTTGGATCAATTAAAATCAACTATTGAAATTAATTGAATTAAATTAGCAATTAATTTAATTAGATTAATTTGACTCATTAAATTAATCTATCCAATAAGACTCACTTTGACTTAGGTCAAACATTTTGATCTTTAGTTAAAATTCCTTTTCTTTTGCCTAAATCTGATTTAGATAATTTCTCTCTAATTTAATTAGAGAATTTTCATTAAATTCATCCTGATGATATTTTCGAGGAAGGGTGTGACTCTCTAGGTTTATTAATTAATTAGACATGGGCTCGTAGCTCTTTAAAATTTATGATTAATTAAATAATTTAATTAATTACTCATCGAATTAATCTCTATTAATTCGAGAGTACCCAATCTCTATAGTCAATGTCTAACCTCACTCATTTACGCATACCATGCAAATACGGTCCTTCTGTTTTCCATCTCCCAATTGATATCTAGGATTAAGATATTTTTGGCAATCCTAATAGCTCAATAACTATGCATCTATTCTTAATGAGCGATTTTTTTGTGAATTCGACTTTGAAAACTCTTTTTCAAATCGACACACCATCTGACGAAGGATTTCCTTGAATCGCATCATAAAAAATATAGGAGATATAGCTCGTTCATCAAGACAAGAAAACAGATCCTATTTTGGAACTCACAAACCTCTATGTGTAGATATCTTGTCCTCAGCGTGCACCTCATGCGATCCGCTAATAAGCGATCAAGACACACATTAAAGAACAATGACCTACCATAAGATTACCCTAGTCTTTCAAGTCTAAAGACTAATTATATGCACCATCGTAAGAGAATAATCGATCATCGAATGCCACCACAGCTACTTTATGAAATTCTCTATGTCGGGTCTCTCAGTGAAATTGTTCTTCTAATAAGCACCCACTAATAGACACCGGTGTCAACTACAATGATCACCCATGAAACGGGACAATAATTCAACTTCTTGAATTATGCATCGTTAGCGCAAGTCTGTTTGAATATAAAATGTCCTCGCGTTAAAGATTTTATGACTTGGAGAATTTAAGATCAAGACATCTGAGGCTAATTTCATGATCACCATCATATGTGTGATCTACCCTCATAATTTTATATGATTTAGAGGACTTCGTCCATATCAATTATTAATGAGACAATTTACGATGATATGAAAAGATAACCATTTTATTTATATTGCAAAATAAGATTGTTTATACAAAAGCAGTTATTACAAGTTAAATTTAATTGGTTGTATGGCACTACTCTGACATAAAGGAGAGGGCTTGAGTAAAGAAATGTGTCCAAAGACTACACAACAAGTACAAGAAATGTCAAAAGTGCCATATGCTAGTGTTGTTGGAAGCTTAATGTACGTTATGTTGTGTACTTGTCCCCACATTTGTTACGCTATATGTCTGGTTAGTCGGTATCAATCTAATCCAAGACAAAGACACTGAAGAGCTGTTAAGAGAACTTTCAGATACCTAAAAGATACTATAGGATATTCTCTATGTTGCCGGGGAAAAAATTTATGGCTTAGAGGATACACAGATTTTAACTAGAAAGGTGACTTAGATAAACGAGGGTCCACCTTTGGATATAGTTCTTGCTAAATGATGGTGCCATCTCATGGAGCAGCAAAAAGCGAACTTATGTATCTTTATCGACAATGGAAGCCAAATTCATTGCTTGTGTGTCTGCGGTTTGGAAAGCCATTTGGTTAAAAAGATTCTTGGGACATTTGGGAATAATAGAAAATTGTGTAGGAGTTGTGACTATTTATTTATTGCTACTTTAGCATGTTACTAATAAACTATGAATAATTTGGTTACTGCGGTGCATGTTTTAGAAAGCAGCCAAAGCGGTGATTGAGAGTTGCTAATTGGAAAGAAATCTATACTAGAATTGTATTTATGGGCTAGCAAATTATGTTGAAGAAACATAATTGTGATTATACTAAGGAATCGAATATGCTCTACATATACAAAGGATTAAAAAGAGATATGTTGATTGAGTGTATTTTAGAAAGAAATCTAGGGTGTGGCGAGTTGGTTATATGCTTAATACTATCTTTCTAAGCAGCTATATATCCTTATCCAATGTATGGCATTTAGGCTCTATTTGGCTCGCTGCTCACACGACTTATTTGCAAGTATGAAAATATGGAAATTGGACTATGTACAAAAAAGATCATAAATAGTTGGGATCAACTCTCATGCGCGAGTGGGAGATATTGGAAAAATAATTTTAAGCCTCTTTTTTGGGCTGATCAATGAAATTAATCTGTAGCCCATTCAGAGTAGGGCTTGATAGAATAGATGTGAATGAACAATTCTTTGGAAAAGAAGAAACCTTCTACTACCCAACTTCTCCACCCCAATACACATCATGGATAGCAATGATGCCTCTACGTAGATACACTAATACCTAAAAAGTAGATATAACTCTCCATATACTGCAAATCCCATATGTGTTTGTGGTGTGAAAGTGGGTGTGAGGGTTTTGGGTGAATTGTGCTTGCTTGAGTGCAAAAAACACATGTGGAAGTTTTCTATTGTTGTATTTAAGCTGTGGAACACAAACTGGTCCATTCCATGAGTTATTCTGGACCTGAGAGTGCAGATTAAACGTGAAGAAAGTCCATAATACAACCTAGTTCGGTTTTTCCTAAGGATGGCAATCAAACCCGGCCCACGGGGTACCCGCCCCACCTGACCCTATGAGGGTTTTATGTTGTTGTGGGGCGGGGCGGGGAGGGTTTGCTACTCACCCCGCCCTGGCCCGCCACGCCTCTCTATATATATTTTAAAATATATATTATATATATTATAATATATAATAGTTTACATATTATACGTAATATTAAAAAAATACTAAATAATAATAATATCAAGTGTTGTATCTCTTTATTTGTCATTTGTCATGTTGGATTTATGATTTTATTTCTAGTACTATATTTTTAAATGTATTGTTTGTATTGTGCGATTATATAAACAATTTGTTATGATATTTTTTTCTTATATTTTTATGTTGGCTAAATTCATAAATATTGTGTTATTGAGCGATTTAAATTGATTGATTTTCATGTATATTTTATTTTAAAAGAATGTATTTTTTAAAATAATTTTATATGATTTTATAGTAATATTTTATTAATTATTAATTTCTTTTCAAAACGCGAGGGCGAGGCGGGGAGTTTGCGGATTCTGTTTTTTTAGGGCGAGGTGGGTACGGGTTTTTGGAGCGGGACGGGTTTTGAAGATTTATTTTCACTGCGGGGCGAGTGTGGCTTGGGGGAAAACCCGCCCCATTGCCACCCTTAGTTTTACCTTGAAAGCAAGCCTCCACAATTATTTACCAAAAAATTTGATTAAATTATGTATGCTTTATTTTTAACATAAACAAGCAAAATTATTTTCCCAACATTTTCGTTCTTTTTCTTCCTCTATTTCCTTTTTTTTTTTGGGAAAATTGCCAAAATCTTTATACCAAATACAATGTGGCCTTGTTTGATACCTGCAATTAATAATAGGGGTTTGTTAGCCCAAAGAAGATTAATTTGGATTGAGTGAGATTGTATAATTTAAAATTGCATTTGATATGCAAGATTAGATTAGATTAGATTCATAAATTGGTGAAAGTGTTATTACTATATTTGTAATGCCCCCTGAAATTCCAGTAGCATTTTGCCCCGAGACCCTGAGTGCGCTACTCGCGATCTATACAATCTAAAACCCAACTCAGAAATTCACAACATAATCATTTAAACTAAACTCCCAATCATATTGATAAGGTGATCCAGACTAAGTTCCATAATATCATTACATGCCAGAATGTGCGAAATATATAAAACGTCTACTTATCATTACAAGCCGTTGATATATACATTTCTAAATCCATAAGTCCCAAAAGCAATAGATGGAATCCAAAATACATAGGATAATCCCAAACATACAAATCTAGGAAAAATTTCCAAAATGAGCAATATCAATCTATCATAGGGCTTTCAAACATTTAATCATCAAGTCTCAAGAACCTACATGGTGAAATAGAGTCATGAGTCCACTGATCCAACAAAACTTATAGCAGAAAAATCGAGAATAAGAGGTTCAAGGAAAATGAGCATATTAACGACAAGACAAGAATGTGATTTCGAAAGTAATTCAGAACAATAAAAACGATCAATACAAGTATATATCAGAAAATATTTATCATATTCGAGTCAATAGACTGAAACAAACTATTTGGTAGGTCTATCACCCTTATATCTTTAACATATACATTTCACCTTATCCCTTTAACTCCTGAGGGAGTTCAATCAATCAAAAAGCATAGTCGACGTACGTGCTCAGGATAGCTCTTCAGAATTATACCTCCAAAATTCATCCGAACTACCCAATAATCAAGAATTTTCGAGGGTCCTACTCGAAATCCGATATTGCCCAAGTTTGGTCCCCAAGAAACTCCCCAAGGTTCACAATCAATCAATCATTTAGGCTTAGAAACAAAAGAGACATTCAATCGTTCAATGGAGCCGATGAGGCATAACCTTTATAGTCTATCAATATCAAATAATATTCAAATAGGCCAAACGTATCAATCAATCATTCGGAATTTCGACTATGGACTCAAGAATTTTTGTTTCAAAACTCGTATTACGTTACAAAAATCGGACATGGACTTAAGGTGACATGAAATAAGGTTTAGAGATCAAATTGGGTTCGGAAATGGGTACTTGGGCGCACAAACGGGAGCCCAAAATAAGATTTTGGGACAAAAGCTGGGCGCTGGGGCGCCCAAGCTTCTGTAAAAATAGGGCCTTTAGCCTGAGAGTGGGCGCTTGGGCGCGCAACACCGTGCGCTTAGGCGCTGACTCTCAGGTTAAATCCCGATATTTCGTCTTTTGATTTTTTTCAAATTTTTTATCCAAAAATACATTTTTGAGATTCCCTTATACATAAAAATATTTATAAAATATCATTTTAAAATTTGGTTTAAGATTTTTTGAAAAATCATTTTCAAGTCGAAAAACATGGTTATTGTCCATATCACCCATTTTTAGTCATTCTTTAGTTCGTTTCTCCTCTAAATATATGGTCCATTGTTCGAATCTCAATCCAAAGCATCGGTAATGAGGTCAAAATAGTTTATTAAGCTTCGGAGTTACATAGCAAGGGAATAGAGCTCATGATAACAAGGCAAGCAAAATAACAATATAAGCTCATGCTTTCGATCATTTCAAATGAAGCAAAACTCAGAAACTCAAGCATGATCATATCATTGAGGCAACGAAATAACCATCATATGCTCATAGGAAGTTTGAGAAAACTATAAGTCTTACCTTAAGATGCTAGAACTTGAAGATGCAAATGTTTCAAGCTTAGTTCCTCAAACACCTAAGATCACAATGCACTTATGCCAAGTTCTATATATCCATCACATTAACCATTCTTAATCACAAGTCTTAAGCTACTTACCAAGAGTTTAGAATGAGAGTTCACACCACCTTGAATCCCCCTTAAGCAAATCGGTTTTGAAAGTGAAAGTGAGATGCAAGTAAGCTCTTGAAGGAACAAAATTTCTAAGTGTTGAGATGCAATATCTCTGCAGAAATATGTGAGCTTTAAGTGATCTTATTTATAGAGGAAAAATGGGTTATTAATGCAAGAATCATTTAGTCTAGGTCCCTCAAAATAAATATCTAACTTTGTGCTAGCTTAGGCCATAGAAAGTGGTGGATGGATGGGATTTTATCCGATCAAATGTGATGGAATAGGGCTGCCCGACTGCAGCTTCTGCAAATCAGATTTTTTCCTTTTTTTTTTGAGTTTTCAAAGATGCCACACTTTTGGTTAAATATAATGGCTAGGGTTTTGGGCTTGAAATGGGCTCATCTCATGGGCCTTTTGGACTCATTTTTGGGTCGAAACTTGACGAAAAAATAAAACGTGTGTGCTTGAAAAATTCTCAGATGCACAAAATACGTTTTGATTTTAAAACGATACTTGATTTTGAAGTTAAATATTTTCGAAAAATCAATGACTCAAAAATTTTTATTTAGGGAATTCTCTGGGTGTTACAATATTTTATATCCAAATTTATGTTGGATTAGGTCTTGCAATTACTATTATGTCCTTGAATTATTATTTATTAATTTTTTTTCTGTATTTATCTACATATGAGGCCATGACATGCGAAAACGTAAGCCATATCAATGTTGTGATGGCTCCCTAAGTAAATTATAGATTGTCATAGGCCCTGGCCTGAGTAAATTTGAGCCATGGCTTGCGCATGAAAGGTGAAAAAAAATAAAAATAATAACTTATTTTTAATTATTTCTTGTAAGTTATAATTAATTATTTATAATTGACAAATAATTCAAAATACCAAAAATGGGATTACATTAAATTATAAATGATAATTAAATTAAATTATCTTTACAAATTATATGAAATTAAACTAATATTATATTTGTAAATTAGGTGATCAATTGAGATAATTTAAAATAATTTAAATACTCAAGGAGTAATAAATTGAATTACAAATGATATCATATCTAAATTAAACTATATTTATAAATTAAAGTAAATCAAATTAAAATTATATTTATGAACTAGGACGTTGAGATTTAAAATAATTTAAAAAATCAGAAAAGTATTAAATTAAATTATAAATTATATTAGTTTAAATCAAAATTATATTGATAAATTAAATTATATTCAATTAAAATGAAATTATATTTGTAAATTAAAAAATTATCAAACCAAGGATTAAAAGGTAATTTTATATTACAATCTCCAATAACTCCCCTCAATCTCAACCCCACATAAGATTAATAATACAATCTAATTATGTGAACAGTAACAAGCTCGAAGCTAGTGTTGAGCCCGCTCATTACCTTAATTTTTCCTATCAAATGCAACATTATTAAATATTAGAGGCCTAATCTTGGTTAATATATGGTAACGAGGACTGTAAAGATTAAGTAGAGGACGAACATCAATTCCTTGCTGATTATCATGAAATAACTGTGTCTTCAATATCACTAACAGGCCACAACTGTCACTTTACCCAGGCTGAATGTAAACGTGTCAGTTATTCATTGGTTTTCACAAGCCACTGCAAATCGAAGCCAGCGGGCCAATCTCTTGGGAAGGGCTATTTCGTCATTTACTTATTCTTATATAAGAGAGACAAGGGCGGATGAGAGAGACAGACACATCGACCCACTATAGGGAGAAAATCCGATCAAAAGCAAAAGCGTAGATAGACAGAGAGAGAAGGGGGACGCAGTCAGAGAGTTGCAGTTTAGTTACTAATTTTTTCTGCTACTACAGAAGCAGCAACAGCAGCAGCAGTGGGGTGGCAAATTCGTTAAATGAGTGAAAAAGTGCCACTACCGCCGCCGCAGGAAATGGTGGTGACGGACCAGCAAGTTGCGGAGGCGCTGGAGTCTCTCCTCCGCGACACGAACTCCTTCACCTCCCTCAACGGCGTCGTTCAGCAGCTGGAATCCAAGTTGGGTGTAAATTTGGGCCATAAGATCGATTTCATTCGTAGCCAGATCCACCATTTTCTCCTCCTTCAGTCTCAACCCCAGAATTTCATGTCCCAGCAGCAGCAGCATCATCCGCAGAAGGACCATTTTACCCTCCAACAAAACCCCAATTTTCACCTTGCTCCTTCCCCGCATTTGTCCCCAAATTTCGCCGGACATCATCCCGCAGAGGGTTACAGCTTTCCCCCGCCGCCTCAGCCACAGTCGTCACAGCATCTGCCACAGTCATCGCAGCCTCTGCCGCCGCCGGTGGTGAGCACCC
>JACFYI010000289.1:91417-104694 GCA_014898755.1 Handroanthus guayacan
AAAATTTTAATGGGTAAGGCGGAAGGGTTTTCTCGAGGGAGGACTTCATCAGTCGAGAGCAACCCAACCCTCTTTCAATCTGATCAATGCTTCGCTCTAGGGGTTTCTTACCACATTCTCCCCAGATTCGACATCCTAGTACCCTCTCCTAGCCAGCGTCCTTTTAATCCCCTTGATGGGTATGCATGTTTCTTCGTAGACCAACTAAAAGTAGGTTTGAGATTTCCTGTACATGCTCTCTTTTCTGGTATATCTGAGTTATATAGAATCCTTTATGCCAATTCACTCCTAATTCCAATAGGATGATGGGTGGGTATGATTTGTTGTGCTTTTTTATGAAAATATCACCAAGTGCCCTTACTTTCTACTCGTATTTTCTGCCTTGTAGCATAGAGAAAGGATACTTTTACTTAAGTTCTAAAGGGGATGCTTTCTTTCTGGGTTCTATGCCTAGTATGGGCAAAAGATGGAAGGAAACTTATTTTTACCTTTCAGATCCTCAGGGATGGGGTTTTCCCACATCTTGGGTTTCTAAAACTCCTGCCCAGGCCTTTGAGATAAGTGAGTGTCATCCTTAACATCAAGTTGAACTTGAGACTTTGAATCAGTACCGGTTTGATCTAACCTTTGTGGAAGAAGCTGGGTTATTATCTCATTTTTGCTTTAGTCCTCAAGAGAAAAGGCTGACTTGTCCTATTGGTATATGTACTTATGTTTCCCTCTATGTGTTTCCCCTGATTCAAGCCGTAGTGGGGTGATCTTGTTTTTCAATTACATTGAACTTGCTCCTCTTTGATTTTTGGGTTTATTGATCATTCAATTTCCTTCGTATTGGGTGCAGGGGACATCACTATGAACGCCTACGTGCTCGCATTTGTGGAGTCTAAGGAGGAAGCTAAAAGGAAAATGACTAAGGGGAAATGAAAAAAAAGGAGAAATCTACTCCTTCCTCTAAAGTGACTTCTAAACCGGCTGGAAGTCCTGCACAGACTTCCGTCTAAGTGATTGAGGACGATAGTGAAGAGGTGGAAGAAGCTCCCAACCACCCTCTATAGCCCAGGAAGAGGACGCGTTCAGCATTTATTAGCAACCATTCTGTGCCATCCACTGATCCTTCATTGCTGCAGGGTGTGTCAGTACTACAAGATCTTAAATCAACTGAACGAGGATGATAAGCAATTGCTAAATGAGCTATCCCCCTTGAAAATTTGTTGATGTAGTGGTCATCTACGTCTGCTAGGGTTTACCTTCTTCCCTAGCTTATTTTATTGTGTTTGGGTGTGTATATAACGTGGTTTGTCTATTTTCAGAGCTCAATCTTTGCAGGAGGTATTGTGTCACAGTGGGAATAGGATCGAAGGCGAATTGATGATCTAGTTCAGGAAAATGACAGGCTCCAGAAGTAATTGAAAAAAGGGCTATCTAAGCATCAAGTTGAGATGTCAAGCTTAAAAAGACAAATTGCAGAGGGTAAGAAGGAATATGAGCACTTGTCCTTGATGTATCAAGATTTGGACGATCATTTATTTAAATGCACTCGCACCCATGAGGAAGATGTTAGGAAGGCCAGGGAAGCAGGGCAACAAAAGGGCTTGCAGACTTGTCTTCAGATGCTACCGAAGACTGAAGCAGGGAAGAAGTTTTTGCAAGCTTGGTTTGAGGAGCAAATTCTAATTTTTACAAAATCAGATAGGTTCAGGAAGATTGCGGCCAAGAAGGCCCTCAGGTTTTACTGTCATGGCTTCAATTATTGCCGTATTGAAATTATGGTTCATGGTTGCTGGAAAGGCGAAGAAGAAGATCTATCTTTCCTAAACATGAAGGAGGGTCTTAAATGTCTTTTCCCAAATTTTGACGATGAGGGTGGGGCTAAGGAGGTGCCAGATGTTGGAAGCGATGCTGAGAAACTACAGAAGCAAATTCTGATAACAACCCTCAGGAAAAAGGCCCCAGTGGTACCCTTCATGAGGAGGCTACTTAGCCATCTACAGCCTTAGTCCCTGCCACCATAGTACTTGGCGAGGCTGCTGAAGCTGCGAGTGTTTCTCCTTCCTAATCATGCAACTTATCCCCCTATTTTGTGCTTAGCTCCTTGGCGTACTTTTATCTTTTGTTATGCTTTTGACAAAAGGACATGATGTTTTATGTTATAAGTTCATTTTGATGTTGTTTGGACAAATTTCTGCCATTAGGCAAGTCACTCTTTCTGCTTTTACATGGAATTTTTATTTCTACTCTTGCATGGAAATTTTTGTATCTAACATTGGTTGGTATTTACGAATTAGCTTTCTTCCTGTTGATATATGGGTTTATTGTTAAAATAGTTAACTAAAGAATTATTTTCATTAAACTTATTGAGCCTTGAGGGCTTATTGGGCCAGTGTTTGTTCCCTTTCAAAGGGTTTTCCTTAGGTTTGGACTTCTAATTTTCCATGATTTCCGCTTCGTTCCTTAGGTTTTTAGGACTAGTAGGGCAATTGATTGTTTCCAGCTTTTGCTCGGATTTTTTTTTTGTTTGTGGGATAGTCATTATGGATCTTGAATTTTTAGAATACGTAAGGCAAGTAATTGCCCTTGGTTTTTGCCTAGGGATTTCTCCTGGATTGACGTTGTAAACCCTGAATTCTCAGCATTTATGAGGTAAATAATTATCCTTAGGTTTTGTCCATGGATTTTTCCTGGATTACTGTTGTAAACCCTGAATTCTCTAGATTTGTAAGGCAAGTAAATGTCCTTAGTTTTTGCCCAGAGATTTTTCCTGCGTTGTTGTTGTAAATCCTGAATTCTCAGGATTTGTAAAGCAAGTAATTGCCCTTAGTTTTTCCTTATTTTTCCCCCCTTTCCCCTTTTTTTGTGAAGCACATGAACTTATTGTGAGAAAATAGAAAACTTGGAATTCTATATTAGCATGACAAATTGAAAAGGGGAATATTGAATTTTAACAATTTCAAAAAGCAAGCGCCTAGATATTAAAGACAAGGAACCTAACAAATGTTGCATAATAGGACAAATTCTCAAGAATAGTACTTCTTGGGGTATTGGATGTTCTAGGGCCGTCCAAGTACCTTTCTGCCCTTATCCATAAGCTTATAGGCTCCGCCTGGGATAACTGAGATTATTTTAAAGGGTCCTTCTTAGGCTGGTTCCAGTTTCCCAATCCCTTTCAAAACGTCTGTCTGCTTCAAGATAAAATCTCCTTCTTGAAAGCTCTTAGGTTTGACTGTCCTGTCAAAAGATCATTTTCATCCTTTGCTTATATTTCTGGGCTTTTAGTTCTGCTTCTGCCCATTTTTCTTCAATGAGGTCCAAGTGCCAACCACACAGTTCTTCATTCCTTTCAGGGTCAAAATATAAAACCTTATGAGTTTCGACCCTGATCTTAGGAGGGATAAGGGCGTCCATTTCATAGGCCAATCCAAAAGGTGTTTCCCCCATGGATGATTTCACTGTAGTGCGGTATGACTAGAGGACTCCTGGCAACTCCTATCCTGCTCCAGCCTTTTCCAGCTTCGTTTTCAAGCCCTGAATAATGATTCTATTAGTCACCTCCACTTGCCCATTTGTTTGTGGGTGGGCTACTAAATTGAACTTCTGTTTTATACGCACGTCTTCACACCAACTTTTCACTTTAGTGACCTAAAATTGTCTCCCATTATCAGAAATTATTTCTCTCGGAATGCCGAATCTAGTAACGATATTGTTCCAGAGGAATTTAAAGATTTCATTCTTAGATATTTTAGATGCAGGTTCGGCTTCTACCTATTTAGTAAAATAATCGATGGCAGCTATAAGAAACTTTTTCTTTTCTATAGCGATTGGCAAGGTCCTGCTATATCTATCCCCCACTATGCAAAGAGGCAGGGTTCTATCATATCAAACATATTTTCAGAAGGTTTCAAAATGGAAAACGAATGTACCTGGCAGCTTTCGTACATTGCAACAAGCCCTTGGCATCTGCCCTAAGCGTGGGCTAGAAGTATCCAGCATTTAGCACTTTGCCCGCTAGAGCCATTCCACTAATATGACTCCCGTAGCAACCTTCATAGACTTCTTCAGGATGTATTCTCCTTCTTCTTTGGAGACACACCTTAGCATTGGATCGGAGAAAGATCGTTTGTACAGGATGTCACCTATAAGGATGAACTTGGTTGCCCTGGTTCGCATATTGAGATCATCGCTCTTTTCTCCTTTTACGTAGTAGATGATGGGCATTTGCCAATCATCCTGCTCTATCACTATTAGAATTTGCTCCTCCAACATTGAGGAAGAGAGCACTTGCACAACAATCTTATTTGTAATACATTCAGTTGTTGAGCTTCTCAGCCTAATAAGATAGTCGGCCTTAACGTTCCTGTCTCTGGGTATGTTTTCAATAGTTACTTCCAAAAACTTTTTCCACACATTGGCTTATCTTCTTATCTTTTGTCCCAAATTCTCCTTCAATTTGCTTAATGACTAACTGAGAGTCAGAACCTTTATTTTTTCAGCTTCGACGGCTAGGGAAGCCTTCAGTCCTACCAATAGCACCTCGTATTCAGCCTCATTGTTAAAGACTTAGAAAGTGAATTTAACTGCAAGCTCAACCTCATGCCCCTTAGGAGAAGTTAAAACCACGCCGGCCCCTCCTCTATTCAATGTAGCAGATCTATCCACGAACAAGATCTAGCACTGAGTCTCAATATCTTCGGTTATTGTGACCTCAACAACAAAATCTGCTAAAGCTTGAGCTTTGATGGCTGTTCTAGGCTAATATCTGATATCGAACTGCCCCAAGTCCACGGCCTACTGATCAGCCTCTCTGAGGCCTCTAGTTTGCTTATAATTTGATTTAACGGATAATTAGTTCTCACAATAATGACATGAGATAAGAAATAGGGCTTGAGCTTTTGGGCAACCATAATCAAGGATAAGGCAACCTTTTCTAACCTGGGTGTATTGTACTTCTACAGGATTCAATACTTTACTCACAAAGTAGATAGGCTACTGCTTGACTCCTTCCCTTATCAGGACTGCGCTCACTGCTTGCTCTGAGACAGCAAGGTACATATACAAATCCTGCTTGAGGCTTAGTGAGAAGCAGTAGTTGTCCCAAGTATTCCTTCAGATGTTCAAAGGCTTTTTGGGCTTCTTCCATCCATTGAAATTTTTCCTGTTTCCTTAACATCTTGAAGAAAGGCAAGTTGCGCTCTGTAAATTTAGAGATGAAACGATTTAGGGCCGCCAATTGTCCTACCAGCTTTTGTACCTCATTTATGCTTCGCAGAGGGGCAATACCCAAGATGGCATCAACCTTGGCAGGATTGGCTTTAATCCATCTCTGCGTCACCATATAGCCTAAGAACTTCCCAGCCTGGACTCCAAATACACATTTCCCAGGATTGAGCTTCATCCTGAACTGTCTCAGAGTGTTAAAGGTCTCTTGTAAGTCTGCAATATGGGCATCAGCATGTACACTTTTAACCAGTATGCCATCAACGTGAATTTCTATGTTGCATCCTAACTGATTTTTGAATATTTGCTCCATTAGCCTTTGATAGGTAGCCTCTGCATTTTTCAAATCGAAAGGCATTACTACATGGCAATAAGTGCCATGTGTCGTAAGAAAGCTAATCTATTTCTGGTCATCCGAATGGAGGTGTATTTGATGGTAGCCTTGCCCTGATAAAGGCATCCTTTTTTGGTCTGAAATGTCTCCTTTCTTGCTTTACCGGCTTGAAGCAAGATCCTCATTAAGCCTGTGTGCGATGATGGCTGGATCTATTCCCTCCAAGTCATGAGCTGAAAAGGTGAACATGTCAGTATTGTTACGCAAGAACTCTGTCAATTCCCTTACCCTTTCAGTAGGGAGTTGCCCTCCGTCTCTGCTGCAAGTTTTTTCCCTTCTTGGGACCAATTCAACATTCAGCAACTTCTCCACAGGTTGTGCAGGTTGTGGCAACTCTCATTTCTCCAATTTTTCTCCATTCGACTATCGGGCTAGTCCCTTTTAGGTTTATTAGAGACAAGTACCGCATCCACATAACACTTCTTAGCTGTGACTTGATTGACATGCATTCTCCTTTCCACTGGGTACTTAATTTTCATGTGATATGTGGAAGGGATGGCCTGGAATAGATTCAACATTGGTCTACCCAGGACGGCATTATACTCCGAGGGCACGTCCTCGATAAGGAAGCGTACCATCCTGGTCTTCATGTCAGCCTCTTAACCTAATGAGAAAGGCAAGGCAATCTACCTAATAGGATGAACAGATTCTCCAAAAAAATCTATGAGGGATGTCTGTATGCTTTCCATCTTAACTGATCCCAAATCCATCTATTCGAATGCTTTACAGAACAGGATGTCCACAGAGCTACCGCAATCAATGAACACCCTAGCCACATCATAATTAGCAATGTTAACTGAGATGACCAAGGCATCCTGATGAGGAGAATCCATGCCTAGCAAATCTTCAGGATCGAATTTGATTCTCTATCCGTAGGTCCTCCAAAGATCATTTGGATAGTCCTTCTCCTAGGTTGATTGGAAGACTCTGGTGGTTGTTCCTTCCTAGGTGGCCCCATGGGGGGCAGCGCTGGTTGAGCTGGCTCTAAATAGTTTCCTCGTCTGTCCGGGGCTTTATATGCATAAGTGTCATCGCTGGCTAAGTATTCCTTCAACATACCCTTTCGGACTAATCCCTCGATCTCATTTCTTAAGTGCATGCATTTCTCTGTACCATGGCTGTATTCGTTGTGGAATTGGTAGAAAGTATTGGATTTCGGCTGGGTTGGTCCCTGCCTAGTTCGAAACGTTCTTCTAATCATGTTGGATGATTCTATTTCCATCAACACCTATGACCTGGATACCTTCAAAGGGGTGAAGCTATCCAGGCATTGGGTGAATGAGGGGCTCCTCCCCTGCCCTTCCGTCCTCATTTTCTTTCATGTTGATCCTTTTTCCTTCTTGTCTTTCCTTTTATCACTCCATTCAGCTCTCTTTATTTTATTAGCCTCCTCCAAATTAACATATTTCTCTGCTCTAGCTAATAGCTCATCAGAATCCTCCACGAGTTTTTTAACTAGGCTAGAGAAGAACGGCCTATCTCGTAGTCCCTTAACGAAAGCATTAGCAAGGACTTTTTTGTGGGCTGTGGGCACCTTCAGGGCTGCTTCCGTAAATCTCCAAATGTACTATCTCAAAGTTTCTCATTCTTTTTGCTGTAAGCTAAATAGACCAAAAAGGTCTTCTTGAAGTTCTTGCTACTAGCATATTGGTGCAAGAATAATTCACGTAGTTGAGCAAAAGAATGGATCAATCCTGGTGGCAAGTGGTTGAACCATGTTTGGGTTGATTCCCCCAACATGCTGATGAAGGCCTGACACTTCACCCTATCATTATACTGGTACAATATCGCAGCAGTTTGAAATTTAAGCAAATGCTTGGCTAGATTGGATAAACTAGTGTATTCTGGAATACTTAGGGCTCTAACATTGGCGGGGATTAGCTTTGCTAAAATAGCTTTGTCAAAAGCAACACCTTCTGCTACTGCTTCTGTGACATGTTTGACTGCACGCCGCAATTCCTCCATCTCCTTCTTGATTCCCTTGACCTCCGTGACCAAGGTCATGTTGGAATTCGCCTCCCTGCACATTCCTGCCAGGTTCCACTGACATATAACTTTCTTGAACGCTTTCTTCTACGTGCATGCCTTGTCAAAAGTGTCTAACAAGGGGTACATGCTCCTTATTCTGGGCAGCATGGGAAGGCCTGGGTCGCCCCTCCCCTCCTGGTGGCATGCAGGACCCTGGGGTGGAATTTCTTTCCCTACCAGTGCTGCATTAACGGTAGTGGCCACTAGCTCAGTAAGTTGCGCCATATTAACCTAAGTCTGAGGCGGATCAGACGCTACTTGCTAAGGAAAATTTGGCTATTTGGGAACTGATTCCAGGACAGCGTGACTTTCCTCACCATCACTCAATATTTGGTACTCTCTATTTGCCATAGGTAATCTCATGTCTCACTAAAAAATGTTCCCACAGACGGTGCCAATTGATGTGTTTGAAGAATTTTTCTTACTTGCTCTTGTGTATGTTATTTGGCTCCCATTTTTCACTGTATTTAAATTTGGAATTGTGAAGGTTGTCTCCCACGTTTTCCTCAACTATTGCCCTATGTTCTCCATCATCCCATGAAGTCCATAACTGGCCCACTATCCAGTTTCCTTGGGAGAGTATGCCTCCTTCGATCTTATCTAGGACAAAATTATGCGTCCTAGGCCAAGAACCACATATGGGCTGAAAGTTTTGTCCTGCATCCCGGATCTGGAACTCTAGGGGATTAATCTGATTTGGGCCCAACTATGCGTTTGGGTTAGCGGCCACCTTGAGCCACAACAATTGGCAGACTGGGCCAAATATACCTTATCCATTATAGGTGAGTTCTGGGCTGGGCTGGAGTTACATATAACAATTAGTATAAACGAAGATTCGACCGTTGGATCATTGATCGAAAGAAATCTTTGGAAAGATCATCGAGTTAGGATACTTATAGAGATAAGATCTACCGTTAAACTTATTAGTATATATTTAAAATCTATTGTCAGTCTAACCATCCGAAAATAGTGATATAAATTTTAGGTGTTGAGATGAATCTAACAAAAGAGAATGATATGTTTAGGCTAATGAAGTTAAGAAAATTGATCGTTTAAGATGAAAATTTAAAGGGATACGGATCAACTTTGGAGAATAGAACAATCAATAATTGAGTTAGTAATTTCTAAGGGTTAATCCAAAAATTAATAGGATTTTTCGACTTCTCAAATATAAGTATATTTATTTGATCAAGTTACGAATATGGAATTTTATGTCATTTAGGTGATGAGAAAAATCAATTGAAACCATAATCATTATATATGAGGACTTCAGATAAGATGATTATGGCTATCCCTACCTTTGGTTTGGTATATGAACTTGATCCTTATTAATTTATTGAACACCTTTGCTAATATATTGATCTTGGATATTTTGGACTTGAATCTAATCTATTTCTTTGTTGAGATTCATGGACTAAAACGTTGTTAACAACTATCAATTCTTCTTTGCCATCTTAAAAATTATTTTTACTTGAAATTGCTATTTTAAAAATTACCATTTTAAAAATCTCTTACCATTTTAACAAATGTTTCTAACTTGTTTATTTGAGTTTTAAGCTCTTTTTGCCTTATTTTATCCAATATCCACTCCTAAATGATGTTTTGAGCAAGTACGATGTTTTAAACATCCATGAATTGAATGGTTATATTTAGCTTGAATAAAATGATTATGTCCAATATTGATTCTTGATCGATTATTATTTAAATTGACAATTGATATTGCATGATCCTTTGTAAACCTTTAAAAATAAAAATATTATTGGGATCGGGAGCCAACGGTGAAAATGCTGGACGGTATTGGACTGTCAGTCAGTCTACTGTAGGGTTTTTCGATTGTTGGACAGTTCCAGGATTGCCTAGAGGTAGGCTTTCCAGGGGACTTGTTCGTGGCACGCTGTCGACCGTGCTTAATGATCCCCTTGAGTGGCCACTCAAGGTGGAAATGGAGGGATAAGGGAAAATATATATATATATTTATACATTTGGGAGTGATAATGGTGACAGATCCACCAAATAACTCGTTCAACTTTATCAATATTACATTTATTATTGTGTTACATATTGGACCTAACCTGTTGAACTTCTTAGACTCTATCATTATCATTTTTTTATTTACCTCTTAACCTTTATGTTCCTATGCCCCAAACATCCTATCCTAGCCATAACCTCTTACTAAGCCATTTGGACTTACTGTTTAGGTGGCAAGCCTCTTATTAAAGCTCACAGTAAGGAATCCATGGCAGCAACTGCCACAGCGATCAAGTTGCATGGAAAGACAGTCGATGCTAGCGATGAAAACAAAGATACCTCACGAGAAGGAGGATGAAGGAAAATGAAGCAACCTGAAGAAGCTAGAAAAATTGATGACCCGAGATATTGCAAATACCATCACTTAGTGGAGCACCTTATCCATGACTATTGTATTTTCAAAGATAATGTAATTGGCTTGTTAAGGAAAGATTTCGCTTAAGGATGATAAAGCAACTACGAATCTCATCTCTGTGGAGGCTGGAATTCATCATGTTGATATTGTCGCATGCAGCACTAGTGAACAAAAGATTTCCTCCGATGAAGCATGTTGCTCTAAAGTAGAGACCCATGGTATGATCGAAGAGTGTATGTTAGCATTGACTCTCATCGATGACAACTTGCTGCTTGGCTCCAAACCACATAACATGCCGCTATTCGTGGTTGGCTATGCCCATGAACGAAAGTTGAATAGGTTATTGATCGATGGAGGTTTTGCAGTTAAAATTCTACATCTCCGTATGATGGCCGAATTAGGGATCTCTATGGATGAGCTTGCTAGTAGACACTTAATGATTCAAAGCATCAACCAGGGGGGTGGGGGGTATAGGGCTCTTGGCACCATAAGGATACAATTGTTGATGAATGACATGTCATTGACTGCTCTATTTCATGTCATAAATGCTAAGACATCATATAACATGCTTCTCGATCATCCTTGGCTACATAAAAATGGCTTGGTCCCTTCCACTTGGCACCAGTGTTTCAAATATTATAAAGATGAGGGGGAGGGGGGTGAAGAAAGTGCTCACTGATGATAAGCTTTTTACTAGAGTAGAGTCCTATTTTGCTGATACTAAGTACTATTTTGAAAAGGATCCTATGGCCAAGGAAAACTTGTGTAATGAACAGGATAATCAAATCGAAAGAAGCTTTAACCACTCAAGGGGTTTGTTCGCTCGATTAGAAGAGCTAAAGTTAAACATGGAGAATATTTAAATCTTCAAAGCGAGGGATGTTTTGATCCAAAAGCTTATAAGATTCTTCTTAAAGTAGGATACAACCTGCAAGAATGCCCCCTCTAGAGAAGCTTCCTCTCGAGGCCACCAGAAAGTAGGGAGATGGGTTTAATACCACCCAGTCAATTTTAAAGGCAAAGAGGCATGCTCTTCCAAATACAAAAGTGGGCCTCGAATTTATCCCAAGAAATCCTATTCGGTTAGCAATAAAAAGGGGCCAGTATCAACCATATAGTTGAGGAAGAGGTTTCATCTAGAAACGATGTCTTCGATTTAAAGGAAAATAAAGTTAAGCGCTTATTTATCTTTGATAAGCTTGGCAAGCTCAGAAAGACGAGGAATAATTGAAGGTTTGCTAGATCAAGAAGGTTGAAAATAGCTGATGAGTCGAAGTCTACTAATGTAACACCCCGGATCCTGGGGCACTTCCGCCCTAGGTCCGAAACACTACTCACATTCATAAGTAATAAAACTAAACCTTAAAATCAACACGAATACAATTATTTTCAATACTTCGTCCAATCGTACAAGTACATCTTTGAGTCTCAACCCTACCTCACACTATTACATGATCATTGATACCAAGAAATTCTAGTTCCCAGCCTTTGAACTCGTCGTAACATTCTCTGAAATTGATTTCCAACAATAGTAGAGTTAAGGGGGTGAGTCCACTGACTCAACAAGAATTATTACCATAATCATGAGCAAGGGTAGCAAAGACATATTTTTCAGGATTTTGAGATATCAACGCGATTGAACAGATTTCAAGAACCATTGATATCATGATTTCACAACATTCAGTTAGCCCAAAGGCTCAATAATAGAAATTCAATATTCATAACAATACAATTCGTAACAGAATTAAACCATGAGCTCAAATTTCATCAATAACTATGAATATCAAAATAAATATGGCTGAACTAGTGTTTGGTAGATCTGTCACCCTTATAACTTCAATACAATATCATTCTTATTCCTTCGTTTGCTTCCCCGAGTAGTTACTCAAGAAGAGCCATTCATTCTGGAGAAATAGCCGCTGCAGCACGATCGACCACGAGTCTCCTAGTAACTCTTTGAAAATCTTACCTCCAGGACTCTTTGGAGCTACCCACAATTGAAACCAAGCTTAGGTCCAACTGTACATTATGGGAAACCTGTCAGAGGTTCATCTGTTGGCCCGACGCCGCCCAGTGTTCCTCCTGAGGCTTCCTGGGCCCAATAATCATGCAGTAGGTTTCAAGAATTCGGTCATAATAATAAATCAATCATGGGTGTTTTGGAACATTGGATATAACGTTTAGAATAAATCATCGGACATAAGAAAATCAATTTGAACACTAAAGAATTTAAAAGGAATGGGATACGGACTAAAATCTGAGAATTTGGGCAAATCCTTTGAAGCTTAAATGTTTGTAATTTTGAAATATCCTAATAAATCAAGAAAAATCTATAAAGATTTCATGTTTTGAAAATAATTCATTTGACAAGTTCTAAACTTAAATTTTTGTTGTAAATTTTAGATTTTTATATATTCAAAATGCTTGAATAAGTAAAAAGGAAGTTTGGCTCTTGAAATATTTTTAAAATATGAAAATCAAGTACAAAATATTTAAACTAAGTTCACATAAAATTCATTCTTGTCCGAGTTGATATTTGTAGGTATTTTGTCCAAAATCCCACTATAAAAAATATTAGGATTTCAAATCAAATAATTCTAAATGTTGTTTCGACTCTCTTATGTCTGATAATTCCTCACTCACAATCGAACAAGTGTATGGTACCAAGAAATTCGACAAGATATTTAATAAGTTCAAGGCCTAATGTTCAAAGATCAAACATGATCATGGTAGGAGATTCAAGAATGATTACAGTAATAACCCTTATCTCTGGTCCTTAAGCTTTAATTTCCAAGATGATATTGAGATCATCTAATCCATTGATTAAGTTGAACCTAGTAATATCAAAATCACCTAGATATTAGGCTATATCTTCAGATCATATAAAATCCATAATTAAATTTCGGCAGTGAATTCCTCGCCCAATTTAAAAATATACACCGTTGAGTTAAAATTGACGATTTGGTTCTACAACTATCTAGACTCGACAAGGTTTCTAATGGTGATTTTATATTAAAAATCCGACGAGCAGTTTGTTAGTTATAAATTTTTAAAGTTGAACGATGTTTCTGCCATAAATCAGAGGCAGTTTGATTTGGCTTTAAAGAATTTTCTGGGAACATTCCTTAATGGATTTCAAGGATTCTTGATCCTATCATCATCTACACTTAATAAGGTTTCTAATGAATATTTTTGGGGTTGATTTGCTAAAGAAATGAGTGGTTTCCAACGAGTTGAAGTTAGGGAAAGTGTTAGGACCCG
>JACFYI010000289.1:104794-114987 GCA_014898755.1 Handroanthus guayacan
AAAATAATGCATATAATAAATTTTGGGTGTAAAATAGATTTCTTGAAAGTGATAAAATATTTTTGATTGTGAGAAAAATCTCAAACTGGCGAAAAATGTCTACCGATTGAAATTTTCTCAAAAACGTTGTAAAAACATTTACCGCTTGCGTACAATGATGAAATTTTCTCATTTTAATACTTAATTAGAGCATTTTTGGTTGTAATAATATTTTCGGATGCCAAGTCGAAATAAATTTGCCGTTTTAATATTTTTCGAACAATAGCAATTAAAAATGTTTAAAACGGCGCCAGGTTTTAAAATTTTTAAAACTTGGGTTTTAAATTGAAATTTCAAAAATTTTTTGGGCTCAAAATATTATTTTGAAGTTAATAAGACAGTCTTAATAAATTTTTGGCCTAAAGAAAATTTTTAAAACGAATTTCTCTTTACCGAGAAATTTTATCGTGAAGAAATTGGAAAAATTCTTAAATTGAGATGCAATAAATTTTCAAGTAGAAAAAAAATTATTTAATTAGAATTAGGGGAATTTTTGGGGTCTCACAACTAAAAAACTTCAAAGTTTGATTCCATCTCACATGAAACGACATGCTACTTTGATTGAATCGTGTGGTAAATACTGAAAGCTAAATGGGAGACTATCATCTTTATGCGAACCTAAGATCATGGACATAGTGATGGAGAAAGTGTCGCCTTGTCATACCGCATTGAGGGTTGTACCAACTACATAAATAGATGAAACATTAAAGAAAACAGGCAAAAAAATGGCCAAGTAAGGGCACGCATGAATTTAAAAAGATCGAATGCATAGAAGAAGTCATAATGACGCACCATACTACTCTTAGTGAAGACATTATAGAAGAAGACGCTGAAGCTGCTCCTCCTGAGCTTGAGGAAGGTGTTAAAGCCACCGTTGGTGAGTTGAAGAAAGTTAATTTGGGCGAAGTCGATGACCCTCGACCAATTTACATTAGTGCCCCATTGACTATTGCTGAAGAAAAGGCATACATCACACTATTGCATGAATTTAAGGATGTGGTCACTTGGTTGTGCAAAGAAATGCCTGGATTAGACCCGAAGGTGGCCGTCCATCATTTGTTAGTAAAAAAGAAAGCCCATCTAGTCAAGCAACCTCAACGTTGATTCTGATCAGAGCCAATCCCATTGATCAGGCTGAGGTAAATAAGATCATTGAAGTCGGATTTACCTGAGAAGTCAAGTATCCCACGTGGATCTCCAACATTGTCCTTGTAAGGAAAAAAAATGCTCAAATTCGCGTGTACGTCAATTTTAGAGACTTAAATGGTGCATGCCCTAAATATAGCTTTGCATTACCCATCATAGAACTCATGATTGATGCTACAATAGATCATGAGGCATTGTCCTTCATGGACAAGTCATTTGGGCACAATCAGATATGAATGTCACCAAAAGATGAAAAACTAATAGCATTTCGCACTTCTAAAGGCATACATTGCTGCAAAGTAATGCCATCGGGTTAAAGAATGCTAGTGCCACATATCAAAGGGCCATGAAGAAGATCTTTGATGATATGCTTTATAAAAACATTAAATGGTATGTCGATGATATATTGGTAAAGTCCAAAAAACAAGAAGATCATCTCCTTGACTTAAGAAAAGTCTTTGAGCATTTGAGGAGGTATCAACTTAAGATGAACCTATTAAAGTGCAAATTTGGTGTTACATCTGAAAAATTTCTTGTTTCATTGTTCGTCATCGAGGAGTAAAAATCGAGCAAGTAAAAATTGATGCAATTCTAAAAATGCCCAAACCTCGAAATATCCACAAGCTCAAAAGTTTACAAGGGAAGTTAGCATATCTTCAGAGGTTTATCTTAAATTTGGCAGGACGATGCCAATCATTTAGTCATCTCATGAAGAAAAGTGTTCCATTTAAATGGGATGAAGCATGCAACAATGCCTTTAGCAGCATAAAGGCTTACTTGATGAAGCCACTTGTATTGGTTGTGCTAGTGCTTGGATGTCTATTAGTTCTTTACATTGCAGCTCAAGAATGTTCTATTGGAGTCCTACTCATGCAGGAAAATGATAATGGCAAAGAAAATGCTTTGTACTATTTGAGCAGAACGATAACGCCCAACGAGTTGAAATATTCGTCAATTCAGAAGATATGCTTAGCTCTCATCTCCGCAATCCAAAAGTTGAAGCATTATTTTCAAGCTCATACAGTCTACCTTGTCTCGAAGGCAAATCCATTGAAATATGTCATGACAAGGCCTGTTCTTTTTTATAGACTCGCAAAGTGGTATCTCCAGTCACAACAATTTGAAATTGTTTACGTATCTCAAAAGGCTGTGAAGGGACAAGTGCTTGCTAACTTCTTAGCTGATCTCCCTATACCTGCCAAGTGGGCATTGTCTGATGATTTACCTAATGAAGACGTGTTAGTAATTAAGGTTACTCTGCCTTGAAAGATGTATTTTGACGAAGTTTCTTGTAGAAAAGACGTTAGTGCTGGGGTCATCTTCGTCAAGTCTAATGGTGAAGTGCTTTCCTATTCCTTTACTTTGATACAAAATTGCTCGAATAATGTGGCTAAATATCAGGCTTTTGTCCTGGGATTAGAAATAGCGGTAGAAATAAAATAGCTGTGACTCAATGTGTATGGAGATTACAAGTTGGTAGTCAATCAACTACTTGAGAGGTATGAAGTAAAGAAACCTGAGTTACTGCCATATTTCAATCACGCAAAGAAGCTCATTAGATGGCTTGGGGACGTGGAGATTAAACATGTTCTAAGGGCAGAGAATAAGCAGGTTGATGCATTAGCGAAGCTCACTTCTTCACTTACTATGCCAAAGAAAGAAGCTCATATACCAACTTGTAGAAGTTGGATTGTACCACCTATATTTGAAAACAAAGACTACGAAGAGGAGGAAAATCACATTGTTGAAGTGTTCAAAGTTGAAAAGAAAAATTGGTGCCAATCGCTTATAGATTACTTGAAGTATGAGAAATTGCCTGATCATCCTTGGCATAGGACTGACATTCAGCGACGAGCAGCTCGGTTCATTTATTACAAAGGAGCACTTTATAGACGCTCATTTGGTGAAGTCTTTCTATGATGCTTAAGTGATGATGAAGCTATTCAAGTGATGGAAGAGGTCCACTCTGGAATTTGTGGTGCTCATTAATTAGGCCCAAGTTGCATTTTTAATAAAAAGAAAGGGTTATATTAGCCAACAGTGGTGAAAGATTGCATGGATTATGCACAAAGATGCCAAACTTGCCAATTTCATGCAAATTTCATTCACCAACCACCTGAACCATTGCACCCAACTGTTGCTTCATGGCCATTTGATGCTTGGGGATTAGGAGTGGTCGGACCTATGACGAAGTTATCCGCCGAGCACCTATACATTCTAGCTGCAACTGATTACTTCTCTAAGTGGGCCAACACCATACCTCTCAAAGAAGTAAAGAAGGAAAATGTTGCTGACTTTATTCGTCTGAACATCATTTATCGCTATGGGGTTTCACGATATATCATCACTGACAATGGAAAGCCCTTCTGTAATGATGTGATAAACAAGCTATGTAAAAAATTTGGCTTCAAGCAAAGGAGGTCCTCAATGTATTATGCTACTGCCAGCGGTATTGTCGAAGCATTTAATAAGACTTTGTGTAACTTATTAAAAAAAATAGTTGCAAAGTCGAAAAGAGATTGGCAAGAAAGAATTGGAGAAGCTCTATGTGCAGACCTGAGAATTCCCTTACTTTAAATCTTAAATGCTCTTATTTAATCAATAAATGTTTCGAAACGTTTTTGAGGAAAATTTTAATCGGTAATTGCTTTTTCGCCTATTCGAGATTTTTCTCACAATTAAAAATACTTTATCATTCTTAAAGAATCTATTTTATAATAAAAAAATTTTCAAATTATTATTTTTCCTCAAGAACTCCCATAACTATATATTTTTAAATCCTTAGTTTTAAGAATATTTCATTTTACGACTATAATTTCTTGGTAAAGAAAAAATTGTCTTAAATTTTTTCTTTTGGCCAAAACTTACCAAGAGCACCCTATTAACTTCAAAAATAATATTTAGACCCAAAAGATTCTTACATTTTTATTTTACCCCTAAGTTTTAAGAATTTTAAAATATAGCGTTGTTTCAAATGATTTTAATCGCTATTGTCCGAAATGCTTTAAAACGGTGAAATTATTTTGATTTAGCAATCAAAAATATTATTTCAATCAAATGTAGCCCAAGTATGATATTTTTAACCCAAAACCAAGCCCATTGACCCAAGGGATTGAGCCCAACACATTGCTTTTTTTTAGCCCACAAACCAAGCCCGTTCTTAATTTTTGACAGAAAAAAAGAAAATGGTTCAGCTGCCAACCGAACACACACACACACACTCACTATGTGATAAAAGTTGTGACAAGAGCATGTGTTAAAATTAAACACTAGAACATTTCATTGACCTCATGACTTAGGTCATTTTCCAACATCATTATTTCTTTCATTAAATGCTAAGTATTATACCATTGAAAAATACGTACATGTATATACATTAAAGTGTATATACATAAGGAAAGAAAGAGGGGAAAAAACTCCATAAGCTTAGCCACTTTTTCACCCTAAAACCGAACAAGAAAGGAAAGAAAAGAACAAGAAAATTTTCCACTTTCAATCCATATTTCTCCATAAAAACCTAAAGGATATTGCTAGGGATCTTTCTTATCCTCAAATCAACAAGTTTAGGTAAGGTTTGATTGTATTTTAGTAAGATAATTTGCTAGAATTATGTGATTTAAGGGATCGCTTTCCACGATAGGTTCTAGTGGAGTGATTGAAGTAGATAGTTGGAAACTCTCAAGCTAAACCACAACAAAAGGTAAAAATCATAACACTCCACCCTCTTACTCATAATTTCAGATCATGGTTCCATTTTCTTTTGATTCATGGATTAATGTTCTTGCTATAATATTGGTTGCTTTGACTTTAAATTGGATATGACTTGTTGTGATGAGTTATTTGACTATTCTCATACGATTGTTGATATTGTTGATGGAGCAAAACTTGGCTTGAACTTGGAGAACTATGAAATTGACCTTAGGGTTATAAGGATTATACTGGATCATCACTTGGATTTAGTGATTGGGTGATTTCTTAAAATAAATAAAGTTGGAACACTTTGGTTGTTCTCGGGTAGCAGGGACAGAACACTTATCTCACTTAGAAAAATCAAAAACACCACTTCTATAACTCAAAAAATTTCATATAAGCTACTGTTAGAAACCTATTCGAGTCTAGATGATGATAGAACTAAGAATCGCTTGAAAATAAGGAAGAAAATGGGAGAAAATTCCATTTGAAATGTACCTGCCCTTTTAGCAAAGACAAGGGATATCTCTGTCACAACCCTAAGCTTAAAAATCCATAACTGAAAATCCATACATCCAAAAAAATCCAAAAAAATATACCATTTGAAACCTTATGAATTTTAGTTATTATTAGAATCAAGAATCACCCAAATCCGTGAAGGAAAAAAGCCAAAAATCCCATTTAAATTGAACTTGCCAGTTTACTCGGGAAACAGAGCACCCACTGGAACCCGTCTTAACACATCCCCTAACTTCAATTCATTGAAAACCACTCATTTCTTCACCAAATCAAACCCAAAAATATAGGTTAGAAACCTTATTAAGTGTAGATAATAATAGACTCAAGAATTTCTGAAATCCATGAAGGAATCAACTTAGAAAAGTTTGTAATCCCAAACATGTCCAGTTGATTCGGGAATTCGGCAGATTCTTGAGTCAAAATTTAAAAATTTATAACTAAAGTTTTACTTGTCGGATTTTCAATATAAAATCACTTTTGAAAAGATTGTCGAGTTTAGTTAACCATAGAACCAAATTGCCAAATTTAACTCACTAAATCATATTTTTAAAATAGTTTGAAAAATTACTGCCTCACCAAAATTTTTCAGAATTCGAGTTGTTTGGTGATTTCCTTAAAACAACCTTTAAAAATCATCCATTAAATCCCTCAAATCTAATATGCTGATCCAATTAGAATTCTTATACCCCTATTCGCATTCCGTAATTTTTTTAGCCCAATTATTTGAATTCGACATCGTTTATTGATTTCTTGAATACTCCACGAACGAAAACCTTATTGCATGATTGTTGGGTCCCGAGAACCTCAAGGGGGAATTAATTGGGCATTACGGCATGTCGACCTAACCCTTGAAACTTCTCTACCATTGAGGTAGCTAGGAGAAAACTTGGAGATAGGTTTTCGAATAGTTATGCTCGGCATGCGGTCGACTGTGCCTACTATTTATTGGCTTATCTTGGGCGGCCACCCGAGAGGCAAAATGGAGGGATAAAGCTGATATTGTTTGAAGATACAAGGGTGACAGATCTACCAAATACTAGTTCAACCCAATTGATTTTGACATTCATGATATGTTTTGATTTCTCCAAGATCATATTTGCATTAGATTGAATTATTTCCTTTGATATGAATGTCAACGATTAACCCGACATCTCTCATCAATTTCTTGAGTCCTAACCCTTGATTTCTCGTTATGATTTTTACTAAGTCTTTCGACTTACTTTAGTGTTCTTTATTATATATAGATAAGTAATCCAGGATTGAGGCTATGTTTTCCTTTTCTATTTGTGGTGGATGATCATGAGCGACGCGTGAGTATTGAGTTTTCTGTCCATGTGCACTTCTTAGTATCTAGGGCCCCAGGAGGATGATTTCTCTACACAAACACCTATACTCATGGTGAGATCGCAGGCTGTCTACCAAGTCTCTAGATTAGGATATTTTTTTTAGTATTTTGGGTCATATTTACATAGACTTAATGTTATGCCTAATGTACTTTAAGATGTAAATTAAAGCGTGATTGTAAATTAGAGATAGTATGTCGTGAACTTAGAATTTTGTAAATGATGTAAATTATAGCTAAGTTAAGTTTTATGAAATTTTAAGTTTTAGTATTAATTGTGTTCTTGCACAAGAAATGAAGATAGAATGTCCGCTTATATTTATATGTTTAAAATAAGTTTATTGAAATAATTTAAAGTAAGTTTTATTGAAGTATTCGTAATAAGTTTTATGAAAATAAGTAAATTCAAGATAAATTCATTAGATTTAATATATTTGAAATAAGTTCCTTTTAAATGTGTTCATATTGATTTTAGTATTTAGTTAAACTATTCCTATTATCGAATGTGAGTAATGTCCCAAAAACTGGGGCGGAAGTGCACTGGAACCCCAGGGCATTACACTCTATGGGCATATAGAACCACATATACGACATCGACTCAAGCAACTCCGTATGCGTTGGTATATGGCGTGGAAGCTATTGTATCTCTTGAGCAACAAACCCCACCATCAAGGATAGCCATAGAGGAATGGCTAACTGAAGAAGAAAATGCACGTCTTCGCCTTGAAGAGTTGGAAGCCCTTGATGAGAAAAGGCTAGAAGCACAACAAAAGCTCGAATACTCAAGCTCGACTCTCTAGAGCAATTAATAAGAAAGTTCGCTCGCGCTTATTTCAAGTTGGGGATTTGGTGCTTACTATAAGAAGGCCTATCATTACCACCCATTGGTGTAACGCCCCAATCTAGAGCATTCGCTCCTAAACCAAGTTGTTACTGGGAGAGAGTTTCTAAATATTTTCAAGTAGAAAATTTTCAAACCAAATAAATTTTAATCTTTCTAAAGTTTAATAAATCAATTTTTTTTTCCTAAGTTTTCATGTTAAGAGAACATGATTAGTGCAATGAAACTTTATATTTTAGATAAATTTAGAGCTCAACAGTTTAGGAAATGATGCACTTTAAAATGTTGAAATAAACTTTTTCCATGCTTCATTTTAAACTTTTATCAAGCTTTATTTAATTCGGATTTCATAAAAAAATAAAAATTATAATGTTTTCGATTTAGGGCAACTTTAGCAATTATTCATTTTTGACTTCATATTACTAGATATTTCAAACTCATAAAATATGACAAACAAATGTACATAAATTCTCCAAGTTTTAAAATGATGAGATAATATATTTTCTTAGCAAAAGTTTACATAAACATACTTAAATAATTTCAACTAGTACACTGTATGAGATAATCATTCGACTTTAACACCATTACATAATATTCTAAGATTACAAAAATTGGGTTGGTACAAAACATATAAATTTTCAAGGCAAGCAATGGCCTTAATTCTCCGAAACATCTTCACCTAAAAAAAATATATTAAACAATAAGTCTGATTGACTTAGTAAGAAATTATGACATGGAATATGTAAAGACCCAAAAATTTTCTTAATTTAAATCTTAAAACCATATTATCTAATCAGTAAAAATTTTAAAATGTTTTGAGAAAAATTTTAATTGGTAATGAATTTTTTGCCGATTTGAAATTTTTTCTCACGAGTAGAAACACTTTAATATCTTTAAAAAATTTATTTCCAATCAAAGAATTATTGAAATTATAATTTTTTTCCAAAGATGCCCATAACCATATATTTAAACCCCTAGTTTTAAAAATTATTTCATTTTATGGCTATAAACTCTTAATAAGCGAAAAACTCGTCTTAAAAATTTTTTTTTCTACCAAAACTTACCAAAACCATACCATTAATTTCAAAAATTATATTTTAGTCCAAAAGATTCTTGAATTAACAATTTTACCCCAATGTTTCAAAAATTTTAAAATATAGCGCCATTTTGAATGATTTTTATCGTCATTGCCCAAAAGACTTTAAAATGACGAAATCACTTCGATTTAGCAACCAAAAATATTATTTCAATCAAATGTGGACCAAATGTAATATTTTTTCCAAAACCAAGCCCTTGGACCCAAGGAATTGAGCCCAATGCTTTGTTATTTTTTTAGCCCACAACTAAGCCCAATTCCTAATTTTTGAAAAAAGAAAAAAAAATAAAAATAAATGGAAAATAAGAGCTTAGCCGACCACACACCCTAACACACACTCACATGTGTTGTAAAATGTAAACAAGTGGCTAGTCTCTAGAAGCTTAGTGAGCTCATGGCTTAGCTCATGTGAAACACCATCATAAGCTCCAATAAATGCCATACTTTGTATTATACTAAAATACATACATGTATATACTTTGGAGTGTATATACAAGGGAGAAAATAGAGCTTAAAACACAAAAAACACCTTTGCCAATAGCTAAGAAAACCGAGAGCAAGAAGAAAGAAAAAAAAGAGCAAAAATCTTCTACTTTCCCTCAATTTTAGCCTATAGAAACTAAAGGAAAGTTGTGTGGGGAACTCTCCTAAGCTTAAATCTACAAGAATAGGTAAGTTTTGATTGTTTTTATTGAGTAGGTTGTTGAAGAAATATATATATATACTTAAGAAGATTTACTTCTATGCTAGGTGATTAGGGGATTAAGGGAGGTAGCTACTTGAATCCTCAAGCAAAATCACCATACAAGGTAAAAATCATAACACTTCACACTTTTGTGTTCAATTTCCAGATCATGGTTCCTTTTCTCTTGATTCATAAATTGATGTTGTTGCTATGAGAGTGCTTGTTTTGGCTTTAACTTGATTATGATTTGATGTTATGAGCTATATGTCTATTCTTATGTGATTAATGATTATTGTTGGAAAAAAAATTGATTTGAACTTAGAGAACCATGAATTTGACCTTAGGAATATAAGAATGATAGTGGATCATCATCTAGATTTAGTGGTTAGGTGATTTTCCAAAAGTTATGAAGTATTGAAAACTTGGACTGTTCTTGGGTAGAAAGGCAGAACACTTATCTCACTTTGAAAAATCAAAAACTATAATTCTACTACTCGAAAAATCTCATATAAGGTACTGTTAGAAACCTCTTCGAGTCTAGATAATGATAGAATCACCCGAAAACACAGAGGGAAACAGCAGAAAAATAGTTTGAATGAAACCTGCCATTTCGGCTGGGACAGGAGAGGTCTCTGTCCTTACCTTAAGTTCAAAAATTCATAACTAGACAACCACATGCCAAAAAAATCCACACAATACACCATTTGAAACCTTGTCAACTGTAGTTATTATTAGAATCAAGAATAACCCAAATCCATGAAAGAAAAAGCCCAGAACACCATTTAATCCAAACATGTCAGTTTTCCCGGGTAGCAGGGGCTACACTGGAACTGGC
>JACFYI010002893.1:17890-44187 GCA_014898755.1 Handroanthus guayacan
GGAATGATACAGCTGCGGCTACTGTAGAAATAAGTTGGAAAGAAAAACGAAAGGTTCCAGAATGGCCTAGTGGCAGCCAACAAGCTATAACGCGGTGGTGGCGGCGGAGGTACTCGTAGTCTGCGGAATGGTAACGCCAATAAGGAAATGCTCCAACTGCTATCCTTGATGTGGTAAACCCTCATCCATTCCCTAATTTCCACCACCCTTAACGCTTATATATATTTTATATATATGTATAATGTGAATAATGTAATAATAGAATAGAAGGAATATAAAAAAAGGATGACTGCGTGTAACATATATATTTAGTACAAACACTTCATCGTGGAGTACTAAAAACGCATGCTCCCACCACTGGCACACTGTAGCAAATGAATGTAAATGCTTAATAATTAATAATTAACCAACTTTCGAGACACACTTATATTGGTGCATAAAATAAATATATATAATTTATATACTAAGATATAATTTATATTGAGTGCATTTAGAAATTAAAATATAATTAATATATCTAATATAATTACATGCATAATTTACATCAAGAAAAAATTAATGACTTATAAATAGTTATTAAATTAAACTAAGATTAATTTAAAAATATTTTAGAGAAAACACATAAAGTCATATGGCCTCACACATTTTTCAAAATTAGTATTTCCTACACATTCGATGCATGTAAATATAATAATGAATATATATTAAAGTATGATGGATACTTTATTTATATGTACTTAACAATAAGAATATAATTAATATATTTAATATAAAAATATACATAAGTTAATACAATCAGATAAATTAGTGTTATTAGGATAAATATTAATTGATAAATTAGTGTTGTTAGGATAAATATTAAGGGGTATCTTAAGCATAACACATGAAAAATATATTATCAAAATAATTACCTTTAACATTTACACTTTATATATAATATAAATAATTAAGAGTAAATTGCATTTTGCCCCACAACCTTTAGAGTGTTTTATACTTTGCTAACTAACTTTTGCGAAGGTACAATGTTTTCCCCAAATTAGTAAAATCAGGAGTTTGTGTACTGTATTCTGACTTTTGGATGGTACTTCTGTCATTTAATAGTTAAAAAAAGATTTTTTAGCAATAAGACCCAAAAAATGCTCCATTTTAACCATCTTCACTCCATTCATAAGTACTTGAAAACGTGAAGAATTAGTGAAAAAATTAAGGCGAAATTACGATTCATAAAGTCGAGGCCAAACTAAGGCATTCAAAATTGAAGAAATTAAAAATTTATGGAAGGAAGTTACTATTGTAAGAGATCATACATCACAAAAACTTCATGAACGGACCTAAACCCAAAAAGAAAGTACTCCATATGCTCCAACTTTTGGGTAAATAAGCTTCAACATTTCTCATCTCCCCATTTTTCGTTTTTGGTAAAATTTTTTGAATGTTTAACTTTTATAGAAAGTTGGAGGTTGCAATTTTTTTTTTTCTTTTTTTGGATAGACCCTCCAATTAGGAAGACAATTGTCCTTCATTTGAAAGATAACTATTTCCTACCATCGATTAACCCCTAATGACACAGATATTGACGTTAGGAAGTTTGACATTTAGAACAATTATTGACAAATATGTAATAACATTATTTTGATTGTTGTTATATATATATTTTATTATTTCCAGATTAACATTTCGACCAAAAATCATATAATAAATTGAAACATAAAGCTAAGACAATCAAAATAGAATATCCAAATATTTCATTACAAAAATCAAGTAATATTGTCATTTAATGTCTACCCCTCCTCCATCCCCTCCTCTCAGACCTAAATTTGTTCGCCCCCCCCCTTTCGGCCCTTCTTTCATCTGGTTTAGTAGCCTTGTCTATTCTCAAATACTACATGAATGGCTGCAAAATATCTCTTGCTTGATGTAAGGCATTGTGCAAATTCTCATATAAGACGCCAAGCTGAAATTACGACAACACCGAGTGCAATACATAGGCCAAGTCATAAATAGCTAGATATGGATTCGGCTCCATCTGCTGCTCCCTGTGCTTCAAAACAGGAACATGTTCTAGATTTGGGATCTAAGGGTGACTCCGAGCAACGTACTAGTGAATATAGTCCAGATTCAATGCCGATGGAGGGAATGGCACGAACGGTATAAAAATCAAACTGCAAATCGTGTGTTGTTGGGGTCATCCACTCCCTATCGTAGCCGACATGGTCATCTTGTTCTCCGGAGGTATTCCTCGGCTGCTTCGGATGAGAGGTTGGCAATATCGAGTCGACTAGAATGATATGCAAAAAGCAGAATTGTCTCTACACCTTATTCAACATGTACGGCTCAATGTAGTCGAGGTGACATATAGCTTCATGATACAACATCTTGGCACATGCTGAACTACATTTGAACCGTAAGGCATTCAATGAACCTGTCACGAAACAACAATCAAATTACTTGATAATTGAATAATAATATTTAATAATTATTTAAAAGACGCACATATCTTACATCATTCGCAGTCAAATTGTCAAGTAGGATTCAATCCTCAATCAGCTTCTGGATGTTGTTAGGTGCCATCCTATTAGTTGATTGCCATCTCCTGTAATGTGGTTGTAATACCTCGTAAGCCGTAAACTGTGCTGGTCGAAGTTTGGGAAAATATTCATATATCCAAAACTGCAACAAAAAGCAAATATTTGAATGTTAGGAAAATATGTTATGCACATAATGCGATGGAAAACAAATTTCCAGTAATATTAGCTCGAATAGAGACAGAAAGCCCAACAATTATGTGGCCTCGACTTAGGAAGATATGCCCAATTATTGATAAAGGTAGGCAAGTGTTGTTGCACCTTAAGCATACTGTGATGCAATAGAAATGTCCTACAACAAGTGGCAATTCCTCGGTCAAACCCAATTCTTAAGCTTATCAACGAATAGGGAACATTCTAATAAATACATGAGATATTCCTGAGTATATGAAACAGACGAAGCTCCTGAATTATCTCTACAACGATCGATAATATCCTGAAATTTAGGGCCACCCTCACCCCATTTTGTCTCCATCTTAGACGGGTTTACAGACATAAGCTTTGCACATACGGCAACCATATCGAAATGCTCCACTCAAGTGGAGACCGATATCCTTTCAACATGTATCCCCAATATGTAGAAAACATTATAGAGAATGATCATCACCTTTTCAAATGGCTTGTGGAAGGTGTTCATGTACAACTGCCACCTCTCCACGAACGCGCACAAGAAAGGAACATTATGACGAGAGAACATGAAGTCTCTCAAATGATAGAGACTACTGTCCAGCAGTATTGTCGTACTGTCCTCATTCCCCAAGCCTTTCCACTAATCTAATGCATTATTTCTGGCCTAACATTTTAGCAATCATCACTCTTCTTGAAAACACATACACAGTTATATAGTTAGCATGCGCCAAATAAACAACACATAAATATAAATAAATAAAATATTACATACCTCCCCAGCCAAATCATTTCCACATGCCTGACAAAGTTTGGGATCAAGTCAATAATAATTGGACCACGGGAGATGGCTCTCGTGAGATCCAACTATTAGCATGATTGGACACATCATGGTGATACTACTAGGACAATGAGGCTCCATTGTCTGCTGTTGCCTTGCTAAATGATGGAAACTGTACCAAGGCGGCAAGATCCTTGTAATGACCCGAAATTTTTCTTAAATAAAATTAAGAAAAATATTATCGAATACGTCACCTGTAAATATATCAATATCTGAAATAAACAGAGCGTCTACTGAATTTATTAATATCAATCCAAAATACATAAGTGCAAATATTTAAAACATTATTTCATATGTTTGTTTAAAGGATTCAATACTAACTATTAATTAATAATCATTATTCCCTTTATCTCTTTCATTTACCCCAAGCTATTCCTGATGACCTGCGAAAGGAATTAAAAGGAGTGAGTTTTTGAGAGCTCAATAAAGTGATGCAAATCAAGTCGAGGGTGCAATTCTCATTGCAGAGGGTGAAGTAGAAATATTATTCATTTACGAAGGAATAAGTTTTTCAAATGCGCTGAATAAAATAACGTTAGCAAAAACAAATATTAATTTACAAGAAACCAATTATTTAAATCAAATAATCAGGTATGCAAGTCAAATTCCAATTGCATAAGAGAGTTGAATGAAGGGTTGTGTACATTCATAGAACTAAATATCAAGTGTGCATTTCGCATCAAGTCAAGTAATAGGTTGTTGCAACATCACTTAGCCTCTCTTCGGCAAATGTCCACGTCCTTAACCCCCATAGATTAGGCAAGTGATATTTACCATTTTATGAACAAGAGTTCTCGTACACGGAAACCAAGAAATCAAGTTGTAAATGCATAATATGCATTTACCAATACAATATCAAATTAAGCTCGCAAAAACAAATGGAATGAAATAATATATTAAGATAAATATCGAAATTCATGGAATCCAATAATCACACATATCTATGAAGACAATAATATAAGAGAAAACTTAAATTTGTCGTGAGGGCAATAAATTCTCAGGAAAGGAAATACGATCAAGCTACCATACGAAATGAGTATCGGAAGAAAATCCTTACCTTGATTGCTTAAAAATCCAATCTTGTCAACTAACAATTCAATCGGTTCCTAGAATCAAAGTTGATGTCATGTCAAATGACTAGCACAAGGTAATTCTTATTATGTTACCGGAGATTAGATTTGATTAAATTCTAATCATATTTAAATTCTTGGAGATATATATACACACACATATAGCAAATTTTGTTCGACAAATTTCAACGACAATTTATAGACATAAGAAAATTAAATATTAAGCATATAATTAGATTTATAACATTATGAAATTCTTGGAATTTAATCTATAACCAAATCAACCCTATATTTAACACACTTTTCTATGTGAAAAATAATTATTGGAATTTTTTTTCTACGTATATTTTATTTACTGAAATTTTAGAAAATAATAAAAGTCATTTAGTGCAAAAATATTCAAATGACATTATTGATATGTAAATCCTATTCTAGAAAATCAAATATTTAATTCTAACCTTATAACAAATTCTTTTTTTTTAGAATTTTTGGACAATTATTTTTGGAGAGTGGGCTCATCTTACTTATCTTAGTACATTAACAAATTTATAGAAATTACAATGTTAATAAAAAAATAAAATAAAATTGCAAAACTAACCTCTAAAATTGAGAAATTCCAAATGAACTTAAGCCTCCTATAATGGCTTAAATTGTGAGTTTAAATTCCTAGGGTTTATGGGGGTGTTAATATGAATGAAAATAATTCAAAGCTTTACTAAAATATTTGAGGAATATGTGTGAGATTGATCAATTTGGTCATAACCAAATAATTGAAAAACTAGGGTTCTCAGGATTTGATTTTTGAAAATTTCTTCAAAGTGAGTGATTTCAAATACTTGAAACTTCAAATTGATAAGGGACTTTTGTTTGTAGGATGATGAATAAATTTTAGAAAATTTTCCACTATTTATAAATTACAAGAGTCGTAACTTCTATATATTTTTTTATTAATAACTTCTTTATTATCTATATATTAAATATCACTTAAATTCAACTTAAAAATTTATGAAAGTGAAGTTATGAACTAAGAAAATTAATGGATGTATCTAGACACATTTATGCATGCATTCACTTAATTTATGTTTCATTTGCATTTTCAAACACTTTACGTTTTATATATATAATACATATATTTATATAGAGATACACATATGCATGCATTTACATAATACTTTCATTATTTATGAAATAACTTTTCAATTTATGAAGTTACAAATTCAAGCATAATATAAATTCAAGCATAAATTCTTATATAATTAAAATACTTCGAAGGTTCAAAGAAAATATATTATAAGTATTTGTTAACTAATTTTAATATTCTAAATAATATTATGACTTCTAGTACAAATTTTGTTAGTTAGGTGTACAATCCACATTAGGTTTGATGTTCTTCTTCCTATTGTCAGTCGAGTCACGTTTAATGTGATAATTATGTATTATAATTCGACAAAAAAAAAATTCAAAATTTAGGTTATTACAATCCTCCTCGACAACCTCCTCTTGGAGATCTCGGGACCGAATCATCCACAATAGTCGAGCTGAGGCTGTGATGTTGCCCACATGTAAATGACCCTCCTTCTCGCAAGGGTTCACATAAAGTGCAGGTGACCTAATTGTAATCCTCTTCCCTCTTCCTGGTCTATGATCTTTTGACATTTGAAATATTCTAAAAATACCACGATATTATTACATAAATTTAATGAACAAATAAATAAATATTAAAAATATATATGTAAATTTGAAAAATAATAAAAAAATATGGCACCCTCAAAGGTGCATGATTCTAGGATTTGTGTCCTCCAGCGGCGTAAATCCACCACATAGGGCGCAAGTTCTATATTTCTATTTTTTTTTTTCAATTACGTCCACCTCTTGCTTAATTGTGGACAGGTTGTGCCCCTCATGGCACAGGTTTCACAATTGCCCTCTTTTTAATTTTTTTTTCAATTTTCAACAGCAATAACAATTTAACATGGGAAAAATGCGTACAAACGTAAAGTAAATGAGATTAAGGCATTACCTTGAATTATTAAGGAATTTTGATGGCAATTTGATAAAAATCTGATGTTTTATTTGATTTTAGGAAAAGAGAAAGAGTTTGGAAAGTGAAAGATTTGGGTTAAAGAGAGAAAGAGTTGGAAGGCTTTAGGAGGTAGGCTGCTGTTTAAGTATTTTAAGAATTGCTCTGCGTTAAGTAAAACTTGTCCTACAAATAGCATTTCAGTTTCATACCAAATTTTGAATGGTGATGCTTACCCCTTTACTTATCTAATATCAGCATGTATTACACACTTAATAAGTATGAAGAAAATCAGTAAATATTAATACACACACAGACACACATTAAGATATAATAGTATGTATTTGATAATCAGAATATGATTAATAATTTCTAATTGTAATACATACAAAATTAATACTAAGAAAAAATTAGATTGTGAATGGTTATTAAAGCAAGTTAAAATTAAAGGTATATTGGGAAGAACATATGAAAACATACTACTAAAAATAACCACCTTTGTCTCTTTCATATTATATATAGTAACAATGATACTAGAGATTATGCATGCAATCATCGCTTTCATTTAAATAATTATTTGGAAAAAGAAGTAGCCTTGTGAATGATTGTAATTGTGAAGAGTAAAAGTGAAATTATAAATATTAGTATCCAAATTGTCATTTTAGACTCTAATTATCTTTTTTTTTTTTTGAAAAAAAGCAACAACGTAGTTATCCAATAAAATTATGTTATAATATAATATTCCACTGAAAACTTCTTCCTTCATAAAAACTTTAACCATTTTACCATCGTCACATTCAAAGCAAAACCTTGGTAGAATCTTATTTGCGTATTTTTAGTTCAAGATATAAAAAAGGAAAAAGGAGTAGACTTCAATGGAAAAGACATTATTTTGTACAAAGAGCATAGCCAGTAATATATGAATGAATGATGAATTTGCTCCAAAAAATTCGAAAGACAAGATTGGAGCAAATGCCACATGATGTGGGTATGAAGACTATGTCATGCAAGGTCTGTTATTAGGGGTGAAGCCAAAAATTTTGATCAACGAGGGCGAGATTAGATCTTTGAAAATTTAAATATCTTTTTATTTATTTTATCATATATGTTAGAATATGAATTTCAATATTTTGAGGTCAGGAGCGGCGGCCTTTGTAATTTAGGATCGTGAAATTATAATTTTATTTAAATCTATATATATAAAATAAAAATTTCAAAATTTTGAGTATGGCTCCATGTCTGTTTGTTACGTGACTTGGCAATAACACCTCTGATCACCCGGGTGCTAGGAGCTAGCTTCGCCACTATCTTGAAGTTGATATGAAAGCCAGCCAATCTTGTTAAAGAGAAATACGGCAAATGAATTTTGAACTTGAGATATCCTTCCACTCAAATCTGATCCTGTGAATTGGCAAAATGAACTTCAATCTAATTTATATGTTAGCCTTAAGTGTTTTGGTGAAGAGACAATATATTATGGTGAAGAGGTTTCAAGAGTTTTTTCATATTGTGGGAACTGGTGAAAAGAAAAGCATAAAGGCCGCCTTGAAATTTAAAAATGACACATATCCCCTTGATTATGGTTATGTTGTGCTATTTTGTTTGTTATTGTACTTATTTTGATGCAGAATAAATAATTCTTCAATTATTAGGTAGAATATTTTGAGAGTAATGAACTAAAATGCAACGAAAACACTCGATACACTCCTGTAAGTCTTGAGTGAATTTCAATGAAGTTGCACACATACCACACATTGAGCCACACTCCAAACGGGGTTGTGTAATATCTCAAATGCCCTCCTATATAGAGCTTTTTGCATAAACTACCCCTGTGAAATTTCTAATTGGCAAAAAACCCCTATATTATTTTTATTAGCAAGCATACATCCTGTGTTATTTAGTCAATGCATTGCAGGCCCCTATACTCGGTGTGTACATCTCACTCACCCCAATTGAGAGTGGTTGTGTAATTTTTGGCATGAAAAGACAAAATTGTCCATATATTCATGAGCTTTTTGCATCAACACCCTCTGTGAAATTTGTAATTACCAAAAAAAAAAGCCCTATATTATTTTTATTAGTAAAAAACCCTTTTGTTATCTTTATTAACATCATCTATCAACTTGTTATCCACGCACAAGAGGGGCTACATTGTTAATCTGCTCATTTTTCTTGAAAATCTTTGCACCTGCCTCTCTTTCTTCTTCCCTCAATCCACTCATATCCAAAATCATATTCACTAAATATTCTTGGCCTTTTCCGTATCTACAATCTTAAAAATATTTGGAGTAATCTCAATCAATAAACTCTCCAACCAACCAAGCAACTTCCAAGAAATTTCAATAAGATTAAATTTAACTAAATTCCACAAAAATTAATAAGTTTAAATTTTAATACTAAATCAAGCAACGTCCAAGAATACCAATAAAATTAAATCCAACCAAATTCCACAAAAATCAATAAGTTCAAATTTTAATACTAAACCAAGCAACATTCAAGAATTTTCAATAAGATTAAACTCAACGAAACTCAAACGAAATCAATAAGTTCATATTACAATACTAAACCAACCAAGAAACTCCAAAAAATTCCAATAAAATTAAACTCCACCAAGATCTAGTTTACACTATAATATTAAACTCAACCAAAGCTAAATGCAAATAGTAAGTTCATATTTCAAAATAGACCATCAACTTTCATTACAACAAAATGCATAACTATTTGTTTATATTCCAAAATAAACCAACACCAAATTTAGATATCACTGCCAGATTGAGTTCTCTTCAAAGCCCTCTCTCTTATATTCCTCAAAAAATTGAGTTTTATTTTAGAATATTTTATTTCTCCAAAAATTAACTTTCAATTTGACTTATTTAATTAAAAAAAAAAAGAAAGAGAGAAAGGAAAGAAGGGGTATTAATGAAAATTCACTTTTGGTCAATGATAAATTAAGAGTTGGGTGAGATGAGCAAAATTTAAATAACACCGGGGGTATGGTTGCTAATAAAAATAACATAGGGGGTTTTTTGCCAATTAGAAATTTCACGGGGGGAGGGGGGGTTTATGCAAAAAGCTCCTCCTATATATGATGACCTTAGATCTTCTTCTCTCATTCCATAGAATCCCACCTTATTCTCCTCCCTATTCAACCTTCAAATTTTGTTGAATCCTAATTTATCGTGCATACACTCTTTGATTTTGAACTTAAAACCCACACATAAAAAAAACTCATTAATCGCCATATCACCCAATCATTTTTAAGTTTTGTTGAAGGTGTATCTGCAACTTTGACTTAGGTAACTCCGAAACTTGTTCTATTTCTATTTCTTATTCTGTGGTGTTTGAGTGACAAACTTGAAGAAAAAAGTTTGTCATATTGTTTGTTAACAGCTACATGTTAGTTGGTTTTGTTTGAATATTATTCTTAAATTTTCAACCAGCTTTAAGTTGTTGAAGATTACAAAACCTGTACTATTATCATTTCTTTTTTAGTAGGTTTTGAATGATAAAATTGCTGAAATCTATTGCAATTTTTTTAGTTTATGTTCCATTTTATAACTTATCATATGTTGGTCGAGTGTGGGTATTATTTTGAAATTCCGGACTAATTCCATATCTCAAATCGACCATAGGAGTATGCACCATGCACTTTTATTAACATTCAAAGTCGCCATTAATGTGTCTTGAAGATCTTTGTTGGAATTAGGAGAGAAGGAAGAGGCAAGATTCATTTGGAAAACCCTTGCAAACCTTCGTTCAATATGTTGAAGGGATTAATAAAGGCAAGATTGTCATTACACATGCTTTTTCGTCAATTCTAGTTGCACTTAGTAGTCCATTACGTCTTGCCAAGAATATGCAACTTCGTTAAAAATAGGGAGAGTTTAGCTGCTATTTATGATTTCACAAGGGTCTTTGTGTTATTTTCAAATAACAGAAGGGGTAATATGCAATTAGGGATGGCAATCCAACCCGCACCTGCAGGTACCCGCCCCGCCCCGCCCCGCTATATATATTATATATATTATAAAATATATCATATATAATATAAAATATATTATATATTATATATGTATAAAATATATTTTATATATATAATATTGTTATCTTGTTTAAACTTATAAATATTGTGCTATTGAATGATTTTAAATTTGATTGATTTTCATGATTTTATAGCAATATTTGATTAATTATTAATTTTTTTTAAAAAGTGCGGGGCGGGGCGGGTTCTACATTTTTTAGGGCGGGCCGGGTGCGGGTTCTAGGGTTCAGAACCCGCGGGGCGGGGCTTGCAAGTTTTTTTTCCCTGCAGGGCGGGTGCAGGTTGGGGGAGAACCCGCCCCGCTCCGCTCCATTGCCACCCCTATATGCAATTCGCTTTATAAGTCTTCAATTGCGAACTCTAAAACTAGAATGCTTGCTTCAGCTTTTACTGGGTCGCGTTTAGATATGCAAACCTGAGTTTGTCCAAGTCGCAAGAGAGATTTACAGAGAGAAATTATATACTTTGGAATAAAAAAAGAAGTATGCGTTTGACGAATGAGATTGCTATCATTTGGGTGGAAAAAAACACACATAGATTAGAGGGCCTTTTTGTCAATTGAGGGCGAATTTTTTTAATAATAGTGGGCTCGGGGCAAGTGTGCTTATTTTCTAAAAATATGAAGGTGGTTTGAAACATATTTTATTATATGAGAGTTTATATGCTAATTAATTTTTTCATAGGAAATTTTATGCAATTTACCCATCCATATATATATATCTATACTAATTCTATATCTATATCTATCTATCTATATCTATATTAATTATAAAAGTATGAATATCTTAGTGATCTATATCTACACTAATTATAAAAGTATGAATCTCTTAGTGATTTCTTTCATTTTTTGTATGTACAAAAATGCCCTTGAATTATTATAATATGAAATCACTAGATATAATATTTTAATCATGTCTTTATGTGTGTATAAAACAAGAATTATGTCTCTTGTTAATAGACAAGTCTTATTAAGTAGGTCTTCTCTTTTATTATGTTTTTAAGTTATACTCTTTCTAATTTTTATTTTTTCATCTCAAATTTCAAGTAGGTTTTTCTCTTTCTTCATGTTTTTGTAAAAAATGATAATTCAGTTTATTATAAAAGAAAATTGATAATTCAGTCGCACACGTTTCTCAATTCTCACTTATCACGCCCAAACGCACACACACACACACACGTAAGTATGTGTGTACGTATGTATTGAATAGAGAGTAGTAGGAGAAAGAGAGGTGGAAATACAAGGACGGATGGTGTAATTATCTGTATTTTTCTGGAGAGAGAGAGAGAAGACTTGAAACTCAAAGCCAAAGCCATCGATTCTTTTACATACCAAAACAACTGTCTCCCTCTGTTCTTCTTCTTCTTCTTCTTCTTCTTAAAGCTTCCTCCTTAATTCTTCAAGTTTGTCTGGAGATTTTGTCAGATCCCCACTTTTAATTACATATTTACGTTTAATATAGTCAATGAAAATTTCGAGTTGTTCACTTCACGCTTCTAATTTTAATCCAATTCCCCAATTGATTCCTTAAATAATTAATCTCCAGATATTGAGAGAGGAGAATAATTGCATTTGCCTTATTTCTTGGAAATTAATGCTTGATCCATCGGCGGCAATTTGCCCATGAATAAACGCAGGGAGCGAACCCTCCAAGACCTCTGCGATGCCACTCCCACTCTATCTCAGCCACAGGCATGCCATTTTCCGCTCCTTTTTCCTACTGTATTAGGGTTCGCTTGATTCCTTCCTCTTTGTTTCATTTTCTTTTGCCTGCTAAATTTGCCGTGCTTTTATGTCAAACTCAGTTTTTGTTGATTTTGTTAAAAATTATATGCAACATGTGAGGAACTTGCGGATATATACTCTGTTCGTCTTCGTCCTCAATAGGACCATCAAAGGATTTATCTGTACTGATAATTTCATACCTCCTTCGGTTTCCTGACTGTGTTTAGACACTGTAAGTTCGACAAATATACTTCCATTTATTATATTTTAATGTTCTTCTCAGATTACCCCAATATTGAGTGGAAACTTTAGGATGCAAGGGCCCGAATGTGAAGCAAATTGTGATTTGCCAACCCTTATGGTGAGATAAATGTCCGGGTAATTACTGCTGTTTTCTTATTCTTTCATCTTCCTCTCTTGTCTGCCTCCATCCTGCTCTTTTACGTTCATACCTGAGAGCCATATATATAAGGGTAAGTGGTGGCAGTGGAAGGGTTTTTAAGCCTAATTAATTAAAGAAGCTTCTATTTAAACATCATTGATGCTATGATGGTAAAAAAGAAGACATGGGAGGCATGGTTTGGAACTTTGAATGAAATCCGCTGTTTTGTTTAGTCAGATTGAGATTGGGTGAAATAACATGGAGGAGTGGAGTCTGTTAATTGTTCATTTCAGCCTGGTTCTGAATAAATAAAAGGATCTTTAGAGCTTTACTTAGTTTTGAGGGACGATAAAGAATAGGCAGAACTGCGAAAGAGATGAAAAAAATGTTGACATTGTAGATAGAAATATAGAATGGTCTCAGCATCTCTACATGATAACCTCCTGTGGTAACTTTCGAATTTTGTTCAAAGTTAGTTCTATAATTTTAATCCAGGTCCATCAGCTTTCCTTCTGGTGATCCATCATTTGGCATGGATTTTATGCCTTGGGATCATAGAATCTGTACAAATTTAATCCTGTTTTATTCAGTGCATGTAGAAAATTGTTTTGATTTGATTTATTTTGTTGAATTTGTATTTGTTTAGTGAGAGGAGCTAATATTGCAGTTCTTTTCATTAATCTCTTGCTTAATCGTCTAAGGAGCACAGCTGCATGACAACAATAATGAACAGGCCAAGAGGTCCATCCAACAGTGGTTTTGGGAGTTATATAGCACCTCTTGGCCACTTACATTTCCTGGAAAAATTCAGCATGAAAAAGCTCGTGTGGCGTGTGCTAATCTCTTTATACCTCAGTATGTCATATTGATGCATTCTGCTATTCATTAGGCTCAATAGTACTTAAAGTATGTTCATGTCCCATGGAATGAGTAAATGTCCATTCAAGATTTCCATGTAACCATTTCTGAATCAATTTTGTTGTCATCCTGATCTTCACATCTGTTTTGCCTTTCTAATCTCAATTAAATCACTAGAAGAGAAGAAAACTGGTGACCAAAATTTGGTGCATGAGGTTTGTGTTTTATGAGAAAATGGTGATATTGAACATGCTCTGCCACTACTAGCATTGGTTAAGCCAGTGTATTTGCTTGCCAGATAGCATTTTCATATCCTACTTGCATCACGATATGCATATGCATTAGAGTGGGAAAATAGAATTTTTGAGGAACAGAATTTGGTCTAGCATTATAGGTATCAAAGTTTTTAAGGGTTCCTATATGAGAAGATACTTCATGAGTGCTTCTACGTTGGTGCTTAGATCACACTGACTGGATCATCATGTGGTGAAGAGTGAGAAAAAGGGCAAGGTCATACAAGATTTTAGGAGAATTGTAATAACTTGCTTTTCTCTTCGCAGTTTCGTGCTACTTCTCTTTGGCGTAGAGAATACTGTACAGTTGCTGGATGAGCCTTATCAATGATACATTCTATTTTCTATCTTTTGGAAGGACATTGTATGGATGCTGGTTGTTTAGAGATCAATGTATTGTTATTAGTATCATTAACTGTCTTAGAATGTTGTTTTCGCACTATAATGGAGGAGCATGTTTTATGGCAGAGTCTTACGTAAAAGTGAATTGGAGAATTGCTGTATTTTTTCAGTTGTAGTCTGTTGTTGTGCTCTCTGAGCTCCTGTGCTGGATTGATGAAACATACTTTAGATATTTTATTTATTGTTTCTTTACTTGCTGTTGATGAATAAGTGTATTTTGTATATTTTTTCCAGCGGCCACTTAACCTAAATGTACCATGATCTGAAATGTGTATTGCCATATATGGCCCTTTCCTTTCCTCTGCCTTCAACATCCAATCTATCTTACTTGCTTTGTTTTATTAACTTTTCTGATTGGTGAAAGGCTGATCATACTATCATTAATCTCTAAAACTCCTCTTGTCGACGCATTATTCTCATATTTACTTTTGTTAATTTCCTAGGTGACATCTGAGGATAGTAACGTCGTTAGTATTTGTTCTGAAAAAATCCACAAGGTTGACTGTAGAGTTTTGTCTGGGACGTGTCACGTGTGCTCCGCGTCTTGCTCGTCTTGCTTTCATGTTAGTAAGGTTCCAATGAAATCAAATGATGAGTCTGCTGGAGAAACCTGTGCAGAAAATATCGAAATTGGGCAAGTAAGTGAACTGAGCACAGTGGCAGGGATGAACTCAGCTTCTGATTCTTTATCTGAAAATGCAGTAGGTAAGGCATCCTCAAGGACGTCTAATGCATCTGCATCGGATGATAGTGTTGTGCACTCAAAGTCTGAGGGTCAAAGAGTTCCAGAGTGCCATGATGATTGTTTGTCATGTGTCAGTGCAACTGATGAACATGCAAATAGAAAATCTACTATGGAGGAAAGTAAGATAGAGAGTAATAAACAGAGCAGAATTAGTGGAGTAAGTTCTGACAAGGTGCATCATAGTAGCTCGCCAACTGGAATAGATTCACAAAGTTCAGACATGGTTGAAGTTCCTTTCTCAAAAAGTAGTGATGATGCTAGCGACTTGCTGAAGGTTCAGAATACTTTTTCACAGGCTTCCAATGGGGAATGCCTTTCACACTGCCAGAGCCCAATGGATGTGAAAGATGATAAGCCTTCTGATTCAAAGAACGAAATGTTGAGGGGCTCAACTGAGCACTTGGATTTGATATCTGCTAGAGCTATAGCTTCTGATGTTGTTTGTGGCGATACTCCTGCAACAGCTCTGAAATCTATCAAAAATGATAACTTGGAGGTGGAAGTTCATCCCGATGATGAAACTGATGCTTCGGATATGGTGGAGCATGATGTAAGAAAACATTCTTCTTGTCCTCTAGAAGATCTACTCCATCTTATTTCGTATAATTAGACAATATGGTAAATCATCATTCCTTTGTGATATTAATTCTAACCAACTACCAGAGCAACAACTTTCTTATGTTGTAAATCTCAATATTTTCTATGAGAAATAGAATCTGAAGTGGGTATTCTATGTTTTAATTGGTGACAGACTTTACTTCCCTGAATCATTCGGTAAACAGAAAAGTAATAGTCTTATTTGAACTGCATAAAAACTGGAATTTGGTGAATTTGAAAGATCATATACTGTTACTACTGTATTATCAGCTTAATTTTCTATAATTGCCAAATTTGTATACATTGTTCTCATAAATGTCCAATTCCTTATTCACAATTTATCTTGTTGTCCTTTATTCAGTACAAATTGATTTTGGTTTCTATGATTTTTTTTTTTCTTTTTCTTTCTTTCTTTCTTTCTTTATTTTTTTTGTTTTAATATTTTAATGAAGACAATATTTGCTTTGACTTTTCTGAAGTATTCCAATTCTAATAACAAATTTTGAGGCTTGACGAACAATGTTTGAACCTGTGTATTACTAAAATGTGTATAACTATAGCTGTCCACATTAGATGGTACGTATTGGTGAGCAAGTTGTTGCTATTGGATTGATGTAGAGACATAATGGTTGATATTTTTACATGCATTTATAGATTTGGAAAAGGTTGATCTTAAATGTTGAAATATTGAAGGTGTTATTCGCGAGTTACTTCATATCTAGATCATCACATGCATAAATCAATCTTTATTGGACTGGACACTGATTGAAGTTTCTCTTCCATTGGAAAGGTGAAAGTTTGTGACATTTGTGGAGATGCAGGCCGGGAGGATTTGCTTGCCATCTGTTGTCGGTGCAGTGATGGTGCCGAACATACGTAAGGGTTTAGTTCTATAGTTTCTTTATTCATGAGAGTTTGCATATTTCTCCATTTATAATAACGATGAGCTATTCATTCTATCTCAGTTATTGCATGCGAGAGATGCTGGATAAAGTCCCTGAAGGTGAATGGCTGTGTGAAGAATGTAAGAGTGCAGAGCAGGTGGGAAATGAAAGGCAAGAAAAGAATGGAAGGGTGGATGAAAATGAGAAAAATAACTCCTCTGGTCAAGCAAGTAGTGAATATATAAATAGTTCTGATGTTGAGGGACGTAGAACAAAAGGTTATATGAGAATTCCTTCTAAAAGACAGAGAGATGATGCTGATGCTGAAGTTACTTCTACAGTAAAGAAGCCCGAAAATGAGTCAATAGTTGGGCCAAAGGCCACCAGTTTTAGCAAAGCAGCTGCTCTTTCTCGTGAGAATTCTTCAAAGAACTTAGATAAGGGTAGGCTCCTGTCCTCACACAATTCTTCATCAGATGCAGTCCCAGTTAATGATGCTACAGAATCAGCAAGCTCTGCTTCAGATCTACGAGTGCATAATATTAGAGGTTATATAGTTTGCATTTTACATACCCTTAGTGTCTTACTAAATTGTGACATTCACTGGAGCTCTATTCTGACTTCTTATGTTATTTTGTGCATGGCTGTGGGTTTTGCCCAGCAAGAATCTTTGTTTCCATTCAAATTATCAATGAATTCTTCTCTTTTTGCAGGTATTCTCTCAAAGTCTAATTCATTTAATTCTCTGAATTCAAAACCAAAGGTGAAGCTTGTAGATCAGGTTGTTATTCAGAGGCAAAAATCAGCTAGGGAACATGGATCTTTCCGTGTTAAGGAGGGTGCTGTCAGATCAATAGGCAAATCTATGTCATTTAAATCTACAGTCACCAGTCGGTCTGAATCAAAAATAACTGAATCAAAAATAAAGATGTTATCTCCTAGGCTGTCTCACATCCAGGATTCCAAAAATACAAAACAGAGGAGCCCATTTGAACGTCAGCGCTCGTTCAGAACGGAACAATCATCAATTAATTCAACAATTATTACTTCTATGAGTGCTACATCAAGAATTGATAAAAGACCAGCATCTCGTGGGGAGTCTTCTTCACTTACTACCATTGCCAATCATGATGAGAAAAAGCATGTGCAAACTGATGGTATATCATCAATGTTACCAAAATCACCCAGTCTTGCAGTTCGAAGGACTGCAGATTTATCCAATTCTTTAGGTATGGTTGAATTCGTTGTTGTAAGTTGGTTCCTGATACAGTTTTTGTCCTTTTAAATGTTATTTATGTTGCTTCAAGTTTTTATCTTCTTTCGTTGGCCAGGTGAATTTAAGAGACCTTCCATACACAGCCAAAGTACTCCTGGGGTTTTGTCTGCCAATGGAGTTAATAATATTGAACATAAATCTTACCAGACTAGCCTGAAGGAGGATTCCTCACCTGGTCCTGTCGTTGCTGAAAGGCCTGCTTTTAATGCTAATGAACTTCTACCTGATGGATTGCTTTGGCCTCGGGATTTAACAAGTTCTGGTGAGCGAATGAGGGAATATTCTGGAAGCCGCTTTGGGCCATCATCTTTGAAGTCTCCAAGAAATGAAAGTGATAACCTTAAGGCTGCTATTGAGGCTGCTGTGCTGAGAAAGCCAGGAGTGTATGGGAAGCAGAGAGCTCTCGGTCAATCTGATGACTCATCTGTGTCAAGTGTGGGTTGTGAAGTAGCTCCTCAACAACAGCATTTATCAAGTTCTGGTGGAAAGAAAAAGCTGTCTTCTGATGCAGATCTGACTGAGAGGCCTACAGTATCCCAGAAGTTGTCTGCCGACTCTCTGAAACAGGAAACTCCCAATAATGTGAAGCAGGCCTCGCTGGCTCCTGTGGAGGGTCTTTCTTCTGGAGGAAGTGGTGTTCATATTGGCCCTTCCTTAAAGGATGTCTTCAGTAATGTCCCAGCAGCAATGCCTTTACTTTTGAAATCCTTAGCCATCCCCGAGCATGAATATTTATGGCAGTACGGATTCGTTTTTCACTATATATATATATATATAAATTTACCAGCTTATATGTTTTGGTAGCGTTCTATGTTCTATAATCCTGAAACTAGTGTTCTTGTGGGCTTTTTATGCAGGGGAAGTTTTGAGATTTGTCGAAGTGGTAAATTTTTTCACTCATGGGATGGAATCCAAGCTCATTTGTCAACATGCGCATCACCTAAAGTTCTTGAGGCTGTCAACAACTTTAAAAGCAGAATCACACTCTATGAAGTGCCTCGCCTAAGTACCTGGCCAATACAATTTCAGGAAAATGGTGTTAGAGAAGATAATATAGCACTTTTCTTTTTTGCCAAAGATCTTGAGAGGTAATTTTGTGAATTTTTCCACATTCCAATATCGGTGTATGATTTCCATTCGTTAGATTTATATTGCCAATTTTCTTCTGTCTAAGAATTTCAATCTTATCAATGCTACAGCTATGACAAGATTTACAAAGTTCTACTGGATAACATGATGAAGAATGACCTTGCTCTCAAAGGAAATGTGGATGGCATTGAGCTTCTGATATTTCCTTCCAATCAGCTTCCTGATAAACTCCAGCGTAAGTCAGACAATTTTCGCATGTTATAGTCATACCTTATTTTATTGTTTGAGTTGTAAGTTTTTCTATGAAATAAAAATTTTCTTTTCATGATGAAAACTAAAATCTGATTTCTAAAGTATGTCACTGTTGATAAGCCAAAAGGTCTCGTCCAGGTATGTTGCTTGTCAAGAGCACTTTATTGAAACTAAAATTGAATTCTTGCCACTTGCGAGGAATTGGGCATGGTCCTGTCAGATGTCAACCATACAGAGATACAGCTACTTAGTAGCTTGCTCAGTATGGAACACCTTTCACAAAATGTTACAGATATTTATGCTACTTGCTAAAATTAGGAGAGCATGCTGGTTGAACTTCCACCAACTCATGGTTGCCTTTTTATGTTCTGATTTTTATGCATGTGGAATTAATAGCTCTGACTTATGCTGGGCTATAATGTCTTTTTGTTGTTATCTGTTTGCAGGGTGGAATACATTATTCTTCCTTTGGGGCATATTTAGAGGAAAGAAAGAAAGTAGCCTGCAACAGATGCCTGAATCCTTAAACCAATTTACTGCTCCTCTAGATATCCCCCCACCCATAATGTCATTGCCTGAGAATAGATGCTCACCCAGACCTATAGGTGAGGATTTGTCTGTGAATGAAGTTGCAGCTCCAGTTGTTGAAGTGCCTGCTTCAAAAGCAGTACAAAACTTATTGTCATCCAGAGCTAATGGAGACTGTGTTGTCAACGAATCTTCTCTGGATCAGCTGGAATGTAGATTAAGTTCGAGTTCCTCAGCTGCCGTACAAAGTGACAGTGCCAAACAATGTAAAGAAATGAGGGGTATTTTTCAGGTACTGCCCATTCTTTTCACATGTACCTAAGGATCTTCTTCTGTAGGTTTGTTAAATTGCTTGTGTGATTAAAGTGAGAATGGTGTAGTGGAGTCTTCAAACATTTATGTCATATTCTCTTTGGCGAAGCAAAGGAGGTGTAGTTCTGAAGTTCTTTAGAGTTCATCAATAGATGGATTTAAATTGTTAATGTTCTTAGTTTGACTGCTAGTTGGTTCCTTTTATCTATCGATTTCTGGAATTTCCAGGATGATGCAATTGTTACTTTGAAGTGGTGGCTTTTTGATCATTATTTCCACTGGATGCTGTTGCTTTATGACTTATCCTTTCCTTGTACATGTCTATAGGCAATGTAAAAATTAATTTCCATTTTGTCTGACATATTAAGTTAGAGAGATAATCCTGAATGGATTTGACCAAGTTTCCGGATGTATCATTTGACTAGGGTTTGGGTATTTTGTTATTCAGGATATCTTCTCTTAGTTTCTGAATCGATGTTGGCTTGTCTGCCCTTTCACTTTGCTTTAGCTTGATGCTTGTCCCTCAGAAGTATTGCCAATTCAATGTTAGTTTCCCCCCTGTTTGTGGTGCCTTTAATTTCTTGAGCTTTATGTTTATGAAGGATGCTGTTCTGCCGAGCAGATGTTTATAAAAATTTCATTTGGTTTCCATCCCATGGTATTTTGGTAATGTGCATGTATTATCTCCTGTAGGAAGGAAGCATCAGCTCGCGCTGCAGTTCTCCCAGTGCTCTGAGAAATTCCAGTTGTCCTGGGAAGGAGCAAGTGCTAATGCAATTGGATTCTCCACTTGACAAACAACATTCCTTACATTATCCTGGTAAATCTGTGGCTGGTCCTCTTAATGAAGGCATAGGTGAAGGAACTTTATTTAACAAGACCTTTAATCAAGATCACCAGTTAAGAATGGATGCTAGAGATCTGTCTATGGATGGAGAAAATCCTCTGGAGGATGACCGAGATACCAAAGACTTAAACATTGAGCACAACAAATGGCTTTTTAACCATGAGGAATGCATGCATCCTGGTTCCTCTGTCATGTCCCAAACTTTTTATGCTGGCACCAGTCAGGTGTCACCCAGGAATGATGATAGACATGATGCCACATGTGGAGCACTTGGAAAAGTAAGTATAGGTAGATGAATTTTACTAGCTCATACACATGTCCTGATAGAAATAGTTCTTGTAGTGATGATTTTGTTTTACAGATCAATCATCTGCCTTCCGGCACCTATGCGCTGCAGAATCGACATCATGAAGCCTGTGTTGAGACTCTTATCCCCGAGTGCAATGAAAATGCTGAAAGACATTTCTTTCCCATTGAGTCACAACCTGTGAAGGGCATATGCTTGACTGAAGGATCCTTGCCCTGGGAAATGCATTTGTTAGAACAAGACCAACTTAATGATAAAGCACCAAATCTTGAGCTTGCTTTAGGAGCTGAAAGAAAGCCACTGACTTCCGGCAAACGACCAGTGTTGGTTAGCAAAGTAGACCATAAAGTAAACGAGGAGCATGTTGTTGAACAGGGAGGGGCAAAGGAAGAGGATGATGTATCTGCTTCTCTTTCACTTTCTCTTTCTTTCCCCTTCCCTGAGAAGGAACTGAGCAAACCTGCTCCAAAAGTTGGGCAGCTCATGTCTGAGAGGGAAAGTGTCAATACTTCAATGGTTCTCTTTGGCGATTTAAGAGACAACTAGTTAGTATCCAGATTAAGTTATTGGTCCCATGTGGTTGTTGAAGCTGTATGCGAGGATCATGTGTTATGATGTCTCCTAGATACCTGGTAGAACTGAGTCTATATGTTGATACCCACAGGATTTAATATATAATTTTGCTAGGTCGCAGCTTTTGCCCTCCCCTCTATAGTTTGCAAGTTGGTAGTCTTAAACGGCTGGTTGTATATGTATAGAGTATGGCAGCCGGGACAGTGTGTGATACAAAAAGTTCTTAGTTAGGAATTCACTCCGACATTTTCATTTTCTTGGTTTTTATTATTTTATCTTCTTCTGGGGTTGAGGGGCTTCCAATAAATTTGTGCATGCGATGCAGATGCTTATCATCTTTAATGGCTCTTTGATTTGGGTGGGACGCTCCTGAAACAGACTATTGAAGGTGGTAGCATCGGTAGGGTGCTCGAGAGACACAAATGATGAGCTTCTGATTTAAGTGATAATTTAAGTGCCATGCAATCCGAGTAATGAGTAGTGTTAAAACAACAAGAACGAAAGAGAAGGTCAGATTAAAGGTGTAGAAACCAATGGGCGGGGGCCGTCAGCCAATGTCCAAAGCGAAAGCGACGAAGCCCAATGGCAATGGATTGGGCTGGGGCCGGGGACGAAGATATCAAGGCATGCCTGTTGCCGGCTTTAGCAAGTTGTTTGTTTGTTTGCTCGTTGCAGCTGCCCCAATTAACTTTTTCCTTTTTCTTTTCATTCACAAATTCAATTAAAAGATTTTGATAAATTAACCGATTAAACACTCAAAAGAGAGAAGAAAAAAAACGGAAAAAAAAAGCCCTTGAAACTATAAGCCTAATTTCATTTCACTAGTACAAGTTGCCAGACGCTAGTTTTATATTATTCAGTCAAGCCATTCGGGAAAAGACGATTGAACAACAAGGAGGCCGTTATCGTGGCCCATTTTCACATTTTTAATTATTTGGAATTAGAATTTAAAAATCATTTGATTGTATATCTTTTTATTGAAAATATTACTCATTTTTATTTTCATTTCTTTCCAACATCTACCCTATTATTTTATTACCACTAGTAACTATGGCAGACTCAATACGTGTGACTGAATTTTTTGGTTTACAAAATTAGATATACTTATTTATTTTTAGTAATGAAAAATATTTTATTATACAGAATAATATGATCAAAAAGATAAATTTGAAAACACTAAAGTTGGAAAAAAGAAAAATATACCTTTGGCCTTCTTACTTTATATATAGTATAGATATAGGTATTAGTCATATTTAAATTTTAACTTTTTATTTCTATACCTACCATATCTTAATATTTTTGAACACATTATCCAAATTATCCAAATATATTTTTATTTTCATATCAAAATTTATAACTACTTTGTCACATCATAAAATATAACGGGAATTGAAAATGGACAGCCAGACGGGCACAAAATATCCGTGCGATGCGTTGGATGCACATATTATTATAGGACTGCATCTGTTATTTTCCCTTTTCAAAATCGTTCTCCCGTAAAATCCCGTTTTCCTCACTTGCCCGTTTCTCTTTATTAGGTATATATAGGCAGCATCTCCACCTCTAATCTCATTTTCTGTGTGCATCTCTCTCTCGGCGGCTTCTGTGATTGTGGGTAATTTTGTTCATACCGCTTCCGATGGCGACCACCATAGTTCCTGCTTCTGTTTCCGGTAATAATTACTCTGCTTTTCTGCTATGACTTTCAATTTTATTTGCACACTTTTCCTAACATACATAGATATCACATCGTGATTTGTTTGTCGATTTCTTGCTCGATGCTTATATTCTCATATCCCCTCCCCCAAACACGCCATCCCCCCGTTTCTTTTCTGATTGACTAATCTTGTGTTGCGCGGACACACACACGCACACACGCACGATGCCCCATCTCTTGGCTAGATTTGACGCTGGCAACCATATTCTACATCCCATGCAAATTGTTTGATCTTTAAGTGTGGGATTCAAAAGATCGAGTTGATATTACACAAATTTCTGTTATTTCTGTTTATTTGCGCGGTGTTGCTATAAGGGTGTCATTTAAAATTCTTTGGGTTCGACTGCAGGAGGAAATCACATCAAGACCTGCTCTATTTTGTCTGCAAATTCACGCGTTTTTGTCAAGCCACAGATGTTATCACTCCAAAGCAAGAGTTCATCTCGAACCAAGCGCAATTTGTCTATTCATGCTCAATACAAGTATGATGTTTCTCGCTGTTATATCTAGAAGTTGTTTTAAGTTAATTAGAGAGCATGCTATAAATGGGTGCTCGATTTGTACAAAATTGGTTCATCGCCATTGGTGTCGAAGGTTCAAGGCATTTGGTGACAAAGGCAGAATAGGTGGCCAGGGGGTGTGGTTAACGTTTATTTACCGGAAACTGCCTAAAATTCTGATTTAAATAAGTATGCTCGAACCTGTTGTAATTATGCACATTCAGTATGAATATGCTGAGTTCAATATATTATTTCCATCAGATTAGATAATGATTGATTACAACAGATAATTCCATTAATTCTCTCAGGGAACTTGCTTACTTTTTCAATTGCTGATGTGCATGATATATTAATGTTATCTCAATCAGAAAATAACTCGAGTTGGTTTTCACTTCACACTAAATTTAATTAAAAAAATATTACGTAGATACATTGTTTGGAGTGATTATGTGATAGAAAAGGGAAAAAGGAAAGAAGTGATAACTGAAACGATAAAAGGGCCACTTCTCCATGTTTACTGATATTGGCTATTCTTGGAATATTACTTTCTATGATATTTCTACAAAAATTGGAGCATCAATGTATCTGGATATGGCCGTTGTATCCACCTTGTTCAGACTATGCAGACTTTTCGGTTCTGGGGTTCCTCCTTGACTGTGTCAGTGACCCCCTTGAAACTTACTATTAGCTCCTTATCTCTAAGGATAAAACGATGTTTTTCTATGTCATGATAGCATGCCAAAACATTCAACTAAAATAATATTGAGTCAACTTCATTCTCATTGTCTTTATTATGTCTTTTCAAGTTCAATGTGGTTGCCTGTCTAGAGGGGAAGCTAGTAGGGTTGATGGATTTCACGGTTCTTGGTCCTCAAGTATCATTTTGTACATGGATTTACTAGTTGTAGTCTTCTATTTGTTTATCCTCATTTTATCTTTTCATAAGCACTTAGGAAAACTATGTTACTCTGATTCAGGTAGCTATAATCACGCATCATCTTTCCATGTCGCTATGCTGCTTGAAATGTTTGTGCAGTTATATGACTGAATTTGATAGTTCCTCAGAAAAATGTGGTCAAGGATTGGGGGGACATTCATTTTAGGTAAATTATTTGGAATTTGCAGTATGCTGGCTCAATGTTGATTGGTTGTTACTGATTACAGCATTAAATTTGGACTCAAGTTTGGGATTTATTCTTGTGTAAGGGTTCATCATATGGTTCACATATTGGCTGCTCTATGAACTAGGCTGGGGCTATCAGTATAGGAATGCCCCATGATTTATGCAGGTCTATCATTTTGTTCCGATAATGTAGTTCTGCCAATGTGGATGTTATTTCTGTACAACATCTTGTGCTTGTGCTCATTGCATTAGGCTACTGAATATGAGATCAGGAGATTATTCTGCCTTCCTCTCTTTTATCTGCTGTGATGCAAACTATGATGATGGGCAAAGGTGATTGTTAAGAGAAAATCTCTTCTGCTGTAACTTGTAAATGTGCGGATCTTTGTGTAATTTTTGCATTCATTTGTTTGAGAAAACTAACCCCTTCTAGAAAATCTGCTAAAGAACTAATGAAATTGTTTCTGTCTTTGTCTCATGAACGACAGTTGCATTGTACCAGCAATAAATTAGACTATCTGTGCTAGATTTATGAATATTTCTCTTCTATATGTAGTGACCGTAGCGGTGGAGATGGTGCGGATTTTTTAGCTGGTTTCTTTCTAGGAGGTGCAGTATTTGGAACACTTGCATATATTTTTGCGCCACAGGTGAGCATAAATATCCATTTAAACCTCAAGTTCTACATTTTATCCCAAAAATTTACTTCACTCTCATTGATGGTGCTATATTTATGAGATAAAGGGATTGCCCTTGGCTTAATAAACTATAAGACATAATACCAACATTATGAGTTTAGCTGATTGCCTGGAACAGTAAAATGAGTGGAGCATGAGTTCCAGAAAGTGATGATGCATAAAAATTCCAACATTATGGGCTTATACTAGGAAAAGGGAAGCTTGATTCTTCTTAGTATTAGATTTTTACCTAAAGCCAGGGCATTGAATGGATTAATAGGATTATCTATTGTAAGTCACACTTATTCTGAGTGATAAATTTGATACTTACCGCAAAATTTGGGTGTCAATTAGAACGTCGCGAAACTTTATGCATCAAAAGTCATATTAATGGGGGAAATTAGGTATTGAATGACTTTTGGTGTAACTTTCAACAAAATTTTATTTAGTTTTGTTATCTTTAATTCTTTTATTTAGCATTAAAGATCTTGTCATGGCGGTTATCACTTTTTATTCCATTTTCACTGT